>CM035415.1:76187575-76365075 GCA_020310875.1 Ceratopteris richardii
AATGTATATGTATATGTAAATGTACATGTACATGTATATGTATATGTATATGTATATGTATATGTCTATGTATATGTATATGTGTATGTGTATGTATATGTATATGTATATGTATATGTATATGTATATGTATATGTATATGTATATGTATATGTATATGTATATGTATATGTATATGTATATGTATATGTATATGTATATGTATATGTATATGTATATGTATATGTATATGTATATGTATATGTATATGTATATGTATATGCATATGTATATGTATATGTATATGTATATGTATATGTATATGTATATGTATATGTATATGTATATGTATATGTATATGTATATGGATATGTATATGTATATGTATATGGATATGTATATGTATATGTATATGCATATGTATATGTATATGTATATGCATATGTATATGCATATGTATATGCATATGTATATGCATATGTATATGCATATGTATATGCATGTATATGCATATGTATATGCATGTATAAGCATATGTATATGCATGTATATGCAAATGTATATGCATGTATATGCATATGTATATGCATGTATATGCATATGTATATGCATGTATATGCATATGTATATGCATATGTATATGCATATGTATATGCATATGTATATGCATATGTATATGGATATGTATATGCATATGTATATGTATATGTAGATGCATATGTATATGTATATGTATGTGCATATGTATATGTATATGCATATGTATATGTATATGTATGTGCATATGTATAAGTATATGTATGTGCATATGTATATGTATATGTATATGTATATGTATATGTATATGTATATGTATATGTATATGTATATGTATATGTATATGTATAAGTATATGTATATGTATATGTATATGTATATGTATATGTATATGTATATGTATATGTATATGTATATGTATATGTATATGTATATGTATATGTATATGTATATGTATATGTATATGTATATGTATATGTATATGTATATGTATATGTATATGTATATGTATATGTATATGTATATGTATATGTATATGTATATGTATATGTATATGTATATGTATATGTATATGTATATGTATATGTATATGTATATATATATGTATATGTATATGTATATGTATATGTATATGTATATGTATATGTATATGTATATGTATATGTATATGTATGTGGATATGTATCTGTATATGTATGTGTATATGTATCTGTATATGTATATGTATATGTATATGTATGTGTATATGTATGTGTATATGTATATGTATATGTATATGTATGTGTATATGTATATGTACATGTATATGTATATGTATATGTATATGTAGATGTATATGTATATGTATGTGTATATGTATATTTATATGTATATGTATATGTATATGTATATGTATATGTATATGTATATGTATATGTATATGTATATGTATATGTATATGTATATGTATATGTATATGTATATGTATATGTATGTGGATATGTATCTGTATATGTATGTGTATATGTATATGTATATGTATATGTATATGTATATTATATGTATATGTATATGTATATGTATATGTATATGTATATGTATATGTATATGTATATGTATATGTATATGTATATGTATATGTATATGTATATGTATATGTATATGTATATGTATATGTATATGTATATGTATATGTATATGTATATGTATATGTATATGTATATGTATATGTATATGAATATGTTGTTGGGGGATATATCTCAACTCCTATGGAACAATGAAGTGGGAATGATCTCCTCGCATACATGTCTTGACCTCTGCACACCAAAATTTCTCTTTTTCAAAGCATATTCAAACAATTGGTGAGTTGTCTTAGACTAGAAGTAGACATAAAGAGATTTCCAATAAAATTAAATATCACTGTTGAGAGCAGTTTGGGCACCCAAGGACGGACTAGACAAGGAAGCCAGGGAACCCAAGGATTGACGAGACAAGGAAGCCAACGGAGAGAGTCAGAACAAGGTGAAGGAGTAAGTAGACAAAGTAGTCGACGCAAATCTGGCAGATAGGCCCTTCAATTTTTCCAAACTACATCTTTTAACAGTGATTCTTATCACTAACAATCATTGTAAATACCATTTCATATTTTTGTAGCTCCATTTTGTGCAAGCCAAGGAGTCCTTGAGCTTGAGGAGCCTTAGAAGTACCTACATATCAATTTTCGTATTTTTTAGACTCCGTTTGAGCCCTCAAATTGGCCCTGGAACCTAATTTTTAACTAGGCCGGACACTAGGTCTGGACAGGGCCAAAAGCTAGTCAAAAACTATAAAAAGAGCTAGAGAGCTCATTTTTGAGGTTAGATTGTAATTGAAACGAACTTGTAAGAGCTATTGAAAGTAATCTAAAGAACTCCATTGATTCTCTCTCTTTGTCTTGCCGTGTGTGCGCGTGTGTGTGTATGTGTGTGCATGCTTGTGTGCTTCTCACTCACGCACTTGTGTCGCCACTTGCTCGAGGTCTTCATACCATCCTCACGTCTTCCCGGATTGACATTAAAGGAGGTGCTACTCATCACTGAGCTACACCAAATTTTGGCGCCGTTGCCGGGGATCGAGCTTTGAGGACGAGCGTGTGATGGTAAGACGTAGAGTTGACGCGTTGGAGTTGTAGGTATTTTCTTCACTCTCATAGATTTTCTTTTACTTTCTTCACCATCTCCATCACCATCATCATCATCACCATCTCCCACGTCCATCTCCATCATCGCAAAAATTTCAGTTTTTTGACTATATCCCCACCTCCACCTCATTTCCCTCATTTCACTTGTGAGAGAGAGCGAGAGAGCGAAATTGCATGTGCTGTTTTTGCATGTTTCTTGAGCTATCTTGCAGGTACAGGTCACATCACCATCTCCAGCTTCCCGCGCAGGTACGGAACTCGACGAAACTGTCTCGCAGTCGCCGCCTTCTGTCCATCGCGATTGACTGCCTGTCCATCGCGATTGACTGAAGTCTCTGACCATCGCGATTGACTGCCTGTCCATCGCGATTGACTCAACCCCCTGTCCATCGCGATTGACTGAAGTCTCTGTCCATCGCGATTGACTGCCAGTCCATCGCGACCGACTGCCTGTCCATCGCGATTGACTCAACCCCCTGTCCATCGCGATTGACTGAAGTCTCTGTCCATCGCGATTGACTGCCAGTCCATCGCGACCGACTGCCTGTCCATCGCGATTGACTCAACCCCTGTCCATCGCGATTGACTGCCTGTCCATCGCGATTGATTGAATTGGGTGTCCATCGCGACCGACTGAATTCTCTGTCCATCGCGATTGACAGCCCTATCCATCGCGATTGACAGCCAATTTTAGCCAAAATTTTTAAGGTTTGTTAATTGAAAAATTGGGCTAATTTTGGTCACAAATATTATGCTCTTGAGCACATGGGGAAGTCTTAGGAAAACAACTTGGGGAAAACCTGTTGCACAGTGATCCTGTTTGAACCCTGTCGTAACCCTAGAACCCTGAACGGTCACAACTTTTTCATACGAGATCCATTTTTTGAGCTCTAGGGCTTGTTGGAAAGCTCGTAGCATATACTACACGCCCTCAACTGTTTTTTATAAAGATAATGCATTGATTTTTAGATAGGGTATTTTGAAGTTGACCATACCCAGGGGGATCAAAGTCAGGGGTCTTTAGAATTATTTTCCTAAAAGTCACAAGGCAAATATGTGTTTATGTTACATGAATGAAAGTGGTTGGTTGTGTCCTTTGAATCTAAGCATTGAGCTAACCGTGGGACTTTTATAGGTCCATTGAGAGCAACAGAGAGCATACAAAGCAAGGTTTCTTTGCAAACTTGAGAACCGGGTTCTTGAGCACCATAAAGCAAGGGATCAACAAGTAAGGTTGGAATATTCTCAACTCCCTCTGTCATTTCCTAGCTCAAGCTAAGAACGAGTAGAGATAGGAGTAAGCCAGGGCAACGATAGGCAGTTATCAAGTTGAAGACTATTAAAGAACTCAAGTTCAAGCTAAAAACTTAGTTACTGTTCTGTCGATAACCTAAGGGAAAAGGACCTAACATGGAACGATCAACCTGAAATTACGAAGAAACTCAAGTATTCCGACGACGTGATATCAGACAAGACCATAAACACAATAATTAACTAAAAGGAATCAAGTGACTGGTACCAATTGATTGGCAACGAGGTTGTACTCTGAAAAAAAAAATTGGGCTAATCAGTTAGGCATATGAACCTTAGATCAGGACGACACCTAGCACGAGAGAGACAAAGCCTTAGGTCTTCAGAGGCTAGTGTCAATCACACTGCAAGGTCTTGGGCCCAGCAGTTGAGCCACCGCTCAAACTACCCTAGCTCTGAGACCAGTGAGTCAGAAATGTCCCAAGGCATGGACAGACCTACGGGAAGTTCAGGAGTGCCTTACCTATACAGGGTAGAAGGCCCTTACAAAACGCAGCTGGAGTACCTTAGGACCAACCGATTAGGTGCTAGCATCTATGAGGACGGCTTAGGAAGATCTGTGGTCCAGATTAAAAACCCTGATCAATCCATTGGACTAGAGCACCCAGCTGTCAAGTTTGAAAATGGTGCATACCTGGACAAAGAAGGAACTATATATGTAGTCACTAGTCACCCTGATAGGACCGATGACTTTGGGAATGTAATCTCAGAAGCGGACTTAGGTGACCTGGAACAAGGGAACATGGGTGCGGAACCTAGAACCCCTCGAGGTAAATCAGTTCTCACTAGGATTATCACGCCTGAATGGGTTCCCCAAGACAACAAGAGCATAGAGTTGCTCCTCAATCGAGAAACTGATGAAGCCTTTTGGAGGTATAAGTCTAATCAGCCAACAGACATAGGAAATATCATGATCTATGAGTTTAAGGATCCGGATAGCCCAGGCAGAGTGACCTATTTAGATCATGCTTCAGAACGGATCTTTGTGGTGACAGAAAACGATAGGCATGCTTACACTTGGAAGGGTGAATTTATTTTCCCCCAACCAAGATCAAATGTATCCTATGGTCACCCTGGGGCTGGAACTTCCCAAGCTCATGGTACGCAAAGAGACAGAAGTAGAGATAGACCAGAAGTAAGTTTTGCCAACCCAGTGGGCAGAGAAAGAACGAGAACAGAGACGAATAGGGTAGAACCTGAGATGCATAGAGCCCACAGGAACCAAAGAAATGTAGATGGATTCCCTCTGCCAAGGCCTAGAGAGCACACAAGAACTTTGAGACCCACCCAGCTAGTTAAGTCCATGAAGAATTACTTTGACGGCACAGGAGATCCCTATGATCATGTGGCGGAGTTCAAGCAAGTTTTGAGAGCTGAACAAGTGGAAGATCTGTTCACGCAATACAATGCCTTCGGTCTAACCCTTAGGAACACAGCACTTACATGGTTTCAGCCATTAGATGAGCGTCAGTTCAGGAGCATAGACCAACTCCTAGAGGCATTTATTGTAGAGTTCTCTAAGAGCGGCATAAGGCACAATACCTCCTCATTGATTCACAGCTTCAAACAGACCCCCCAAGAGACTGTCAGATTGGCCGGAAGAAGATTTAGACAATATCTTGAAAGGTGCCCTATTTCGGAACTACCCACATCTGCTAAACAAGTAGCCTTATTCCTTGATGGATTGCTGAGTACAAAATTGAGATCCTATGTGTATCTGAAGGACCCTAGGACTATAGAAGAGTGTGTACGCATGTGCATTGACATTGAAGATAACCTAGGGGAAGAACTAGAGCTCTCCAAAATCTACAAAGATTCAGATAGTGCATCTAGTCACTCTTCCACGCAATCCACATCAATTGAGGAACTTGCCGAAAAGGTAGCTCAGAAATTAGGTGTCACTGGCAAACAAATCCCAAGGTTTGCCCCTGTGAAGAGGTGCTATACATGCGGTGGCGACCACATGGCAAATGTGTGTCCCATTATGGCTCAACCCCACGTTAACCCTAGTAGCCAGTACTGCACCATAGAACGGAGATACACCAATCACACCGCACAAGATTGCCCATACAACAAGCAGGCAGTTAGGCAACCCTATCCGCAGCCCTACCAACAAGGCCGATACCAAAACCAAAATCCACCACCACAATATGCTAGACCCCAACAAACCTACCAACCACAATATCAAGCCCAACAGAGACCCCAACCGGTACTAGCTCAACAGCCCCCAAACCCCGCTAATGTGATTCCAGTGAAGTATGCTGTTGCAGAAGAAAACCTGAATAGAGCCATAGTACCAGTAACCCCATTGATCTCAGAAAGTGACCCGAGTGACCATAGCTTTGATTCTACACATGTCGATAGTCCCCAAGCTTACTACATGCAGTCTCCAGAACATGGTGAGTCCTACTATAGTGAAGAACCAAGTGAACCTAGTTGGGAGTCGGATTACACGAACGTCATGTATGCAAACCCCAACCCTAGGCCTCAACCTAGGCAGGTACGACCACCCTTTCCTAGAGGACCATGCTACCGATGTCAGGGGGATCACTTCATTCGTGATTGTCCCTTACCTCCACCTACACAAAATCAGTCCGTGACGATCCAAGGCTTTTGCCAAGATTGTGGAAAAGAGCATCTCTTACGAGATTGCCCAAAGAACCCCAATAATATGCCAAAAATCACTCCTATCAATGTGATTGGGTTGGTCGTGGATGCCTCAGGAAGTGTCACTTCCACTGCACCAGTGCAGGTGGTTACTAGAGCTCAGGCAATGCAGCAAAACCAAGAGGCAAGCCAGGAAAAGGGCCCAGAGGCTAGTGAAACCGAGAGCGTGACAAAGAAAAGGACTAGAGCGTGGAAAGATAGTCGAGAAAGAATGAAAAGACAATGGGCAAAAAAGATAAACGAACTTGAAGAAAGCATAAGAGAAACCAAAGCGAGGATAACTGAACTCACAGCTCCAACTCCCTCTCACATTACCCCGCCTCCACCACTCCCACCTCCATCTAACCCACCACTTTCCCCACCGCCTCATCAAATCCCACCACCCCCTAGAGTAGGATCAGTCCTAGCTGACCCCACTCCCGAGGACCTTAATATGATGCTTAAAGCATATCAGGCCAGAATCCAAGAAGGGCCAACCATAACCGATCATGAAAAATGCTATCCTAGAGCCGAGCTAGAGCTTGAACGAACTAAGATTTGTGCCAAAATGGTAGAATTGGCTCAGACAATGTTTGAGGCCAGCCGCCTATTCAACATTTCTAGTTCAGCTAAGACGCAGTTACACTTTGATGGACTGCTGGAAAGAATAGAGAAGCTGATTGCACAATCCGAGAAGGAACCTGCCCCTCAAAGAAAGGAAAGGGCAAGAGAACGGATGAGCCAGCCTCTTCAGGAAGCCCACGCGCCTCCTCAAGACGCCTATCTTCCTCCTCACAAGGCAGAGGAGCCTACCCCGAAAGCTTACGTACCTCCACAGGTGACCCACATTCCTTCTCAGAGAGCGTATGAGCCTGTTCGGAAAAGTAATGGAATAAGTAATCCTCCCCAAGAAGCTTGTGCTCCAGCCATCTATGGGAACAAGGAGAGAGCCAACGATAGAATAAGCCCTCCTTCCCAGGTTGCTTATGTGCCTAATTCTACGGAACCAGACACTTCTTCTTCTATGAATCGGTTTGCACCAGACTTCCTACGAGAGATTCAAGAAGATAAATGGGATAACGAAAGCGAGGTCGCCCCTCCATTTGAACTTGTGGATGATGCACACGACCAATTCCCACAAGACATCCCATCCATTTACGGGGAACATGAGAGTACTCAGTCTAATGAGAGATTGGACTTTGAGTCTAATTCCATACAGGAGCTACCCCACTTCACAGGCCCATGGGAAGCAAAGTCAACATGTATGAGAGCACCCACAGTCATGGTAAGGAACGACGACTCAGTCATACCAAGGAACACGGAGGTAGTAACGAACACCAAGGTGCAACGCGATCTCACTTTGGAAGAACTGACTGAAGATAGACCAAACATGCGAAAATATGTAGCCAATCAGGTAGCTGAAGTTGCAAAACCTCGTTCCAGGGTAGGATCCCATAGGACAGTGCCAGAAATTCCCTTGGATAAGATAGGAGAAATGTGCGAAGGTGAAGAAGGGAACACCTATCTTCCCATTACCTACCAGGACTACACCACAAAGGCAATTTTGGACTCAGGTGCAGGAGTTGCAATTGCCACTACCTCCTTATGGAAGCGTTGGGGCAAGCCAGCACTCAGGCCAACGAGGATGAAATTGCAAATGGCAGATGGTCACATAGAGAGACCCCTAGGATTGCTAGAAGGAATAACTCTCACCACTTGTGGTGTCGAGTTTGAGCATAGTTTTGCTATATGTGACTTCAGCAAAAATCATGCCTATGAGATGATTTTGGGAAGACCATTTATGCGACAGTTGCAAGTGGTACAGGATTGGGGAACCAATTCTTTGTACCTGCAGCACTTGGGTGTTACGACCAAAGTCAATCTCAAAGATTACTCTCATAGGGATGTACCTCCTATCCAGTGGAATCCCATCCATAGAGCCAAAGATGATACAGAATCTGTGCATTCCATAGGGTCTGGATCCTCATGGATGCATGAAGATACTCACTTATGGATGTGCAAGGTAGCAGTAGAAGAAGAGAAGAGAGAAAAGGCCAGAGAAATAGGTGCAAACGAAACCCATAGACCCATTCAAGACCCAGCCTATGCACCTGTAGTTTTTCCAGACGAAGAATTTGAACCTCACGGTTGGGCAGAAATCTTAGCAACAATGGACGTAGCCATCAACGAAGAACAATGGACACCTCACTGTGATGAGGATGGCTATGATATTTCAGTCTTCTCCATAGAGCCAATCATGGGAGAGGCAGTTCTAGAAGAATGCGAACCTAGCCCTGATGCATTTGAGGATGCAAGTGACTCCGATCTAGAGTCAATCATTATGGACCCACCATTTGCATCAGATGAAGAATACTTCTATGAAGTAGAATTTCAACCCCAGAGGCATGGAGAAGTGACAAATGACGTAAGATTAGCAACACATGTGACCCCGAAGGAAGAAGGAAAGAAACGAAAGAAGAAAGAAGTCTCACCAGAGGAGGAAGAATCTTTGTTTGAGGTCCCAGAAAATTTTAAGAAGTATGAGATAGACGACAGGAGAGTCATGATAAGAATGCCTAAACGAGAAGCACAATCAGGAGAGGCCTATGATAACAAAGAAACCACCAAGAAAATAGTAGTGGCCATAGAAGAAGGAGAGGAGAGATGCACGTATATAGGCCATGATCTGACAGAAGAAGAAGAGCATGAATTGATTGCCTTGCTAAGAGAATACAGAGATGTATTCGCTTGGAGTTACAAGGATTTGAAAGGGGTTGACCCGGACATATGCTCACACACTATTCCCATGACCTCAGATGCTAAACCCTCTAAGCAAAAGCCTTATACATATAACGATAATTACGCCGCTAAGATCAAGGAAGAAATAGATAGACTGGTTGAAGCTGGATTTATCTATGAAATTGAGCACACTGAATGGGTATCCCCCATCGTAGTGGTGCCCAAGAAGAATGGCAAACTGCGTGTGTGCATTAACTTGAAAAAGGTTAATGCCGCCACAATTCGAGATAACTATCCGCTTCCCATCACAGAGCATCTCTTAGAAAGAGTGGCAGGCAAGGAAGTGTACAGCTTCCTTGATGGATTTTCTGGCTACAATCAAGTAGCCATAGCTCCAGAGGATCAGCACAAGACAGCCTTTGCCACAGAATGGGGCATTTTTGCTTTTAGAGTAATGCCATTTGGGCTTACCAATGCACCAGCTACCTTCCAGAGGTTGATGTGCCATGTGTTTAAGGAATTCCTGAGGAAGAGTTTAGAAGTCTATGTTGATGATCTTTGTGCTCATTCCAATGTTAGACAAACTCATATCCCGGAACTCAGACAGATCTTTGACAAATGTAGAGAATATCAAGTCTGCCTGAACCCAGAGAAGTGCGTTTTTATGGTCAGGCAAGGCAAGATTCTAGGACACATAGTGTCAAAGAATGGCATATCTACAGACGAGGAGAAAGTGAGAGCCATAGCAGAGCTACCGAGGCCAAAGAATGTCAAGGAAGTACAAGCTTTCATGGGGCATTGTGGGTATTACCGACGTTTCATCCACATGTATGCTGTCATCGCAAAGCCCATGTACGGACTTCTGACAAACTTTGAGTGGACGGATGAATGTGAGAATTCCTTCCAAGAGCTTAAACGAAGATTATGTTCAGCACCAATCATGACCACACCAGATTGGAATAAGCCATTCCATGTTCATGTGGATGCATCCAATTACGCTATTGGATGTGTGCTTGCACAACCTACTGGTGAAGGTAATATGGATCTTCCAATTGCCTATGCCAGTAGACAATTGAATGCGGCCGAACGGAATTACACCACTACGGAGAGAGAAGGCTTAGGCATGGTATATGCAGTTAAGAAATTTAGACACTATTTGCTTGCAAATAGGTTTAAATTTTTTACTGATCATCAAGCATTATTATATCTTGTAAACAAGCCATGCAATACAGGAAGATTAGTGAGATGGTTTCTCTTGCTAATGGAATATGACTTTGAGGTTGTGGTAAGAAAAGGTAGGACTCATTTGAGAGCTGATCATCTCTCTAGGCTCACATCGGGAGAAGCCCCACAAGGAGTATCAGATGACCTTCCCGATGCTTACTTGTTTAATCTGGAAGTTATACCGCAGTGGGCCAAGCCAATAGTACCAGTATTGACATACGGGCCTAATCATCCAGTGGTGAACACACGGAATAGAGAGATCGTAAAAGCCCAAAAGTACCATATCATGGCAGGAAGCATGTACAAGCACACAGATCAAGGGACCTTGGCTTGTTGCGTAGAAGAGGATGAGTACGCTAAATGGTTGCAATTAGCACATGTAGGTGCACTAGAGCAACACCATTCAAAACAACGAACTTTACAGACTCTAAAGAGATTTGGAGTGCATTGGCCAACTATGGAAGCGGATGTCCAAAAGTTGTGCAAGGAATGCCCAATCTGTTGCATTAAACCACCAGTGGAACATGCCACTCTTTATCAAGTATCCATTGTGCCAGATTGGAGTGAACCTCTAGTATCATTCTTGAGAACAAACACGTTCCCTCCAGACATGACTCTAGCTAGGAAAAGGAGTTTAGAACAAGAAGCCCTGGATTATTCACTCATAGGTGATAATCTATATAAGCGCGGTAAAGATGGTTACCTGAGACTGTGTGTCCATGAAAGTGAGTATCTTAAAATCTTAGAAACTGCTCACCAAGGTGTAGCAGGAGGACACTTTGGACCAGATCGGGTAATCAAGGCAATACTATTTTACACTTCACATGGATGCACATACCTATGTGAAACGGTGTGATGTCTGTCAGAGGACTCAGTATCCTATACGCAAAGATGAGATGCCACTGAAACCTATGATGGGTGGACGTGCATTCTCTAAGTGGGGAATAGACTTCGTAGGTCCTATTAATCCCCCAGCTAAGGGTTCTCATGCGGAGTACATCATTGTGGCAACAGATTATCTCACCAAGTGGGTAGAGGTAAAAGCTACAACCAAGAACGATGCTCAAACAACTGCCAAATTCTTGTTTGAGAATGTATTCACGAGATACGGGCTACCTATAGAGCTTGTAAGTGATAGAGGCACTCATTTCTTGAATGAAGTGATTGAAAATCTACTCCAAGAATTCTTGGTAATACACAAGAAGTCTGCCCCTTATCACCCTCAAGCTAATGGGCAAGCTGAGAGCACTAATAAGATCTTATGCAATGTACTGACGAAATTAGTGAACACTAAACGCTCTGATTGGGACAAACAGCTACACCATGCTGTTTGGGCATACCGAGTTGCCTACAAAACGGTACTCCAAGCCACTCCCTTTCAGATGGTATTCGGTCAAAACGCTGTGTTACCTTTGGACTTCTTGATCCCTACATTGAAGGTAGCACAAGAGCACGAATGGACAGGTCATGAGCTCTCCTCTAGGATCTTTGACCTTGAACGATTAGGGGAAACAAGACTGAGAGCCGCTGCAGGAATATATGCAGCCAAGAAGAGACAGAAGGCATACTTTGATGCCCACGTAAAGGATAAAGGCTTGAAAGCAGGAGATCTAGTCTTAGTCTATACACTAAAACAACACGCGAGGAAGCTAGAAAAGAGAGGCTACGGACCTATGATCATCAATAGGATCTCCACGAGCGGAGCAGTACAATTGGCCACATTAGAGGGTGATGTTCTCCCTAATTATATTAGCGGATGCAGAGTCAAGTTGTATCAGGAACCCCTCACGGAGGAAATGCTCAGCCGACTCAACACTGCTAAGAAACGCAAAGAGGAAGAGAAGCGAATTAGAGAAGAAGCTCAAGCAGAAGCTTTAGAACGCATCAGAAGGATGAAATTACGAAGGCAAGGTAGAGAGCAGCCTAGGACAGATGACTATGCAGACCAAGGATGTCATATGGCAATGTGTGAAGTTGCAGGAACCAGCTCACCTAGGATAACTGATCGACGTCCTTTCGTAACCCTAAGAATAGGACAAGAAAAGAGTGCAAGGACTGTAAAAGCCTTGATTGACTCAGGTGCAGCCACTAGTGCTGTTAGAGTGTCTTACTGTCAAGAGTTACAGTTAACTGTCAATCCTGTGGAAGCATATCTCATAGGATTGGGAGGCGTGGAAACCCCTTGCATGGGCGAGGTGGAACTTCCCCTCTACATTCATGATGAGGCAATGACAGTTAAAGCACTAGTGTGTCACGATGAGGATCTCACTGAACCTCTTGTCTTGGGTCAAGACTGGATCTATGATCAAGCAGTCAACTTAAACCTAAGAAGTGGACTTCTTCACGTATGGGTCAATCATAGTCGAATTACAATAGAATTGGATAAAGGAGCACTCAAGGAACTAGGAAAGGCACAGACTCCTGGTCCCTCCAGGGGTGCACATGAAGATGACCATGCTGTTCTTGTTCAAAACCCTGTGTTGCAGAAGAATGATATTTGCAAAAAAGAAGTCAGGGATGCAACGGAACTCCCTTCTTTTCCAAAGGCCAGAAGAAGGCAACAACCAAAGGTGGAGCAAAGGCAAAAGAAGCAGAGTACTACCTCTGCCGGACATCAAAAGAACCTGCGCAGCAGAATGTCTCAACAAGTGAACCAAGTGTGGGTGCGAAAAGGTGAACACCCGGTTGCACCCACGCCAACAGAACGGGCGAAGCCTCTTATTAATAACCATCGACACGTCACTAATAAGAGGTCTTCCGGAAATTCTTCGGCTAAAGTGAAATCTATTTGGGTGCCCAAAAGGTCGATGAAGGCTAGCCCACAATCAAGACAAATTTGGGTGCCTAAGGCTTGTTTGCGGGCTCAGATAGCTATATCAAGAACACACCCCACACAGCATGATCCATTCACTCGCACAGCCTACATCCACTCATTTTCAACACCAAGGCACATGAACACGAACAGAATCAGTTGTAAATGGGCCCCTAAAAGGCCTCAGGTTAAAGCTGACACACCTATAAAGCTCTCGAGCATCTCTACGGAACCACGAGTAAAACCCATCCACTGCATTTGGCAGCCCAAGACTTGTAACAAACCCCCTGACCCTATTGTAAATCCATGACCACCTACTAACCGCTTCACTCTTATCACATCATTTCGCTTAGTTCTTAGGTCTACCTAACTCCTAACTACACACACCAGCACCGAGCACTTGTTAACTCCTAACCACTCCAGAACTTTAAGTTAATATTGTAACAAGGGACACCATGTCATTTTTATGTCCATTGCAATGTTAACGTTTATTCATATATTCTCACAGAATCAGCTGCGACATTTTCAACATGGCGGAGGCCGCAGGAACTAGCTCTCACACAGAAACAAACCCGCAAGTGGTGGACTTGGACAGTTTACCCGTTTTGCCTGAGACAGTCGAAAGACCAGAAGAGTTGCAGGCCGTCAAAATCATACCTATTGCGGACCCTCCGCGTGGCCACACCATGCCCGTGGGAAAGACTTCACATTGGTTTACCGAAGTAGCAGGACCTTTGGGGGAAGGAACGTATCTATGGGAATCAGAGTTGGACTACAATGGAAAGCAAGGCAGATACCATTTCTTTACAAGAGAATTTGAGAAGTTACAAAATGCGGAAAGTCTACGTCCGATATGGGAAAAAGCCGGATTGAGTGCCTATTTCAGTGCCCGACTCCCAAAACCTGACTTCATGCGATGCTACTATCTCATCAACACCTTGACTCCAAATCCGAACCCAAAAGGTGCAAGCTCATTTGTGATTCCATCTCTGACAAAGGGGAATGAGCTCAAGAGGTTTAGGCTATCAAACAATTTGGTGAGAGAAGCTCTGCATATTCCTACAGAAAAGGAAACCCTAGTACCGGACTACATGAAGAATCGAAGTCTCACCAAACTCAAAGACATGGTATCCATGACGCCTAATATTGCAATACACCTTCGCATGTGCATGCAACACTTTGCTTTCCCGGCGCAGGATAGATTCACCATGCCGCACAAAAAGATTTGGTTTAGCCTGTATCTGGCAGAGACTCAGAGCCTCACCATCAACCTACCCCACTGGATAATTGATCAGATACACTTAGCTCACAAACGCTGGCCGCGGAAACAGGTTTTATATGGTTGCTGTGCTCTGACACGAATCATCTATAGGTGTTTGGCTTATGACATCCCAATCCAACGAGCCCTGATGTGGAATCGGGTAGAGCAGTTTCGAGGCAGGACATCCACTGGACCCCCTTCGAAGAAGATGAGAGGCACGGTCCAAGTCCCATGTGCTCAGCCACGTGGAGCCACCCTAACACCAGAGGTCACCCCGCCACCCCGAAGAGTCCGACCATTCACACTCCGGCTTCCAAGACGCAGCACCGATGGTTCCACTTTGCTATTTCCTCCCATCCCAACGGATCTCGAATTTCCTAGTGGTGCAGCTTTGGAAGAACTCACTAATGAAGACTTCGAACAACTACTACAAGATGTAGAGCTGGAGACAGCAGAGGCACAACAAGCGGAAAATGTACAAACGCAGGCCACAACCTCCCAAGCCCCTGTCACCCCTGTTGAAGTGGAGGAAGAAGATGACGGAGATGAGGAGCAAGAGGATGATGAGGAGGAATATGATCAAGAGCAACAAGAGGAGCAACAAGAGGTGCCAGAACTTGTAGGTGCACCTGCATATACAGCTCAACTAAGAAGGCTATACGACACTATCAAAGCAGTACAAGAAAGGCATCAGCTCTCTCTGGTATCAGGCCAAGCTTTGATGCAAGAAATGCTATCAGATGAAGGAGTGGACCAACATTTCATTGACACCCTCAAATTAGTGTCAGACTCTTTAGGAGTTCCAGAGGCTGTCCACACCGCAGTCCGCCAGTCCGTAAGGTATGACAAACGCAGAGTGGACACGTTACCACGAGCAGGTAAGACTATCAGGATACCCGTCACAGAACCAGAAGTACCTATTGAGACCACAGCCACTCCCACAACCACCACTGACCTCTCCGCTGAAACCTTCGTTCAGACATCACCCATCTCACCCCAGCGTCCTCCATCACCACCTTCTCCGCCTCCGCCACCACCTCCCACCTTGGAAGAAACGACAGTCATCACCTCTACCTCCACTTATAATCCATCCTCATTCAAATCATTCTCATTTCGAGAACCTACCTCACAAGACACCCTCTTCTCCTTCGTCACCAATCCCTTGTACACTTCGTCCCATCTATCCGCTGAACCCATGACTGGCCATCCCATAATTACCAGCGTAGTTGGAAACCCAGCACCCACGGAAGGAACCCTGTGTTTCCCGACCTACCCCCCAATACGAGTACCTCCATTCCATAACCCTCACTTCCCAGCTGGCCCCTACACCTCTTTCAACCGGACCTCACCACCACAATACCCGTCCTTTGTGGAGCAGTTCTTCCGCTCTCCCATGTTTCAAAGCCACCTTCCTCCGATGTTCGCAACGACATCAATTTACACGGACACCACACTCACTTCACCTACCATACCCACCTATATGGTAGCCCCTGCACACACCACCTTGTCTGATCCAATGGACATTTCACCAACCACAGCACCTCTCCCCACGATTTCCCCACCTTCCCCTCCCTTGCCCCCCACCTCACCACTCACATCAGTGGCACACACAGCATTCACTACACCCCTACCCAATCCCACCTCCTCTGCATTTCAAACTATTTCCCTTGCATCTCATAATGTAAATAGTACGTTCGACACATTACTTCAGTGTGCACATCAGCTACAACAAGACTTCCATCAATTAGAAGAACGCAATGCTACCCTCCAGGCAGAATCTCAACGCCTCCAAGCTAGAGTCACCACTGTTGAGGCTGACTACCTGACGCTCCTAGACGAGCACACCACACTACAGCAGGCTCACTCCGAATTGGAATCGAAGGCATCAACTGTAGATGACCAAGCAGTTAAGGAGCTAGAAACAGTGCTTCAAGCGCAAATGATATCTAATGCCACGCTCAGACGCAACATTGGGCTATTAAGGAAGCATATGGCCGCAGCACTAGAGGAGAACAAACGACTTCAACAACAAAATCAAGACAACTTTGAAGCGGCTATGGAAGGAACCGTAGGAGCAACCATTAGCCCTACCAGATATAGAGCAGTTCCATCAGAAGACATCCGCATTTTACTTGAGGAGCATGCAAATTTCCTGGAGTCATATGAAAAACTAGAGACTGAATGTGCCGATCTAAAGAAACAGTTAGCCAGCGTACCCACTGCTCAACAGGAGCCGGTAATCTTGCAACAATCTACAGAAGAAATGGAGACCCTTCGGAAACAAGTGGCAGAACTCCACGCACGCCTCCTACCATATGAACGACCCCCCTCGCCCATTGAAGAACCAGAACCTGAAACAGTAGTGGAAATCCCCGTCGAGGACAGCTACGAAGAACCATACGAGCCTATGCCGACGCCTGGTGGTCGAACTACAGAAGAAGGACAAGACACGTTAGAAATTCAAGTTCCAGATTGGGTCAGAAGGGTCGAGAAAGTGGGTAAGACACATGATGATCGTGTGGCCGTGCAAATGCAATCTCTCACGAATCTGGAAGAAACGGTCCTTCGGTCTTCCTACTTTCAACAGTTATCCCATCAACGGTTAATCACAACATCAGAATCGCAATACATGCCTTATTTTGTCTTACTACATGATTATAATGCAGAAGTCAAAAGACATACAGGGAAGGAGCCCACATTCGCTACTCAATTTGAGATAGGGGATTTACCGACCGATGCACGTGCTGGCTCGATTTTCCAACCTAATTGGCGTGCACGTTTACTCACCGATTACCCAGAGATGATGAGTACCTGGGCTACCATGCCACTCTATATCAAGTATAATCCATGCTATTGTCCAGTGGTACGTCGCAGATCTTGGCAAGCATTTGCAATCAAGGTACGCAACAATAAAGAGTGCTCGGCTTGGGTTAACTATCCATATTTTGCTCCACCTCGAGGACCTCCAACCGTAGCCTACATGATATCAACCATTCGGCACTGGTCCGCACGCCTAAACAATGTACCTGATATAGCAGCGAAAATGTGTATGAAGATATTTGAGCTCATGACCATTGTCTTCAAAACCTTTCGGAATGTCCAAGCTCCATACATCTCCGCTCCTGGATTCGCTCAAGGCAACAAGGATTTAGTCTACGACATGAGCCAAACCCCCTCGGTCACTGTTATCTTCGCTTGGCATGCACGAATCAAGTACTTGCCCGCATGCTTCAAGCAAACATTTGAGGAAATGTTCTCTACGGGCTTCTGGGAATACAATTCCGAAATTTTCATTCCCAGACCCACACATTTACTACATCTATTTGCAGTAGAACAAGCGATCCATGCAGATCAGTTACGTCTGCCACATCCGGATGTTCCAGGACCAATCGATTGGGATCGTATGATGACAGATTTGGCCAGAGGACTCCGCTTACAAGAACATCAGCTTGCCACTCAGGTTGTGGAATATTACATCCAACACCCCCAGCAACAAGGGTCTGTCAGGGACGACAGACGCGAGAGAGGGGGGGGTGTTGAGAGCAGTTTGGGCACCCAAGGACTGACTAGACAAGGAAGCCAGGGAACCCAAGGATTGACGAGACAAGGAAGCCAACGGAGAGAGTCAGAACAAGGTGAAGGAGTAAGTAGACAAAGTAGTCGACGCAAATCTGGCAGATAGGCCCTTCAATTTTTCCAAACTACATCTTTTAACAGTGATTCTTATCACTAACAATCATTGTAAATACCATTTCATATTTTTGTAGCTCCATTTTGTGCAAGCCAAGGAGTCCTTGAGCTTGAGGAGCCTTAGAAGTACCTACATATCAATTTTCGTATTTTTTAGACTCCGTTTGAGCCCTCAAATTGGCCCTGGAACCTAATTTTTAACTAGGCCGGACACTAGGTCTGGACAGGGCCAAAAGCTAGTCAAAAACTATAAAAAGAGCTAGAGAGCTCATTTTTGAGGTTAGATTGTAATTGAAACGAACTTGTAAGAGCTATTGAAAGTAATCTAAAGAACTCCATTGATTCTCTCTCTTTGTCTTGCCGTGTGTGCGCGTGTGTGTGTATGTGTGTGCATGCTTGTGTGCTTCTCACTCACGCACTTGTGTCGCCACTTGCTCGAGGTCTTCATACCATCCTCACGTCTTCCCGGATTGACATTAAAGGAGGTGCTACTCATCACTGAGCTACAATCACTGAAAATGGATGGCATTCCCATGACTCAAGAAGCCAAGTCCTCAAAACATAAACCATACACTTATAATGATAACTACGCAGCCAAGATTAAGGAACAGATGGATCATTTGATAGAAACTGGATTTATCTATGAGATTGAGCATACCGAATGGGTATCACCCATTGTGGTTGTGCCCAAAAAGAACGGAAAGCTACATGTGTGCATTAACTTGAAAGAAAGCAATGCATCCACTACTAGAGATAGTTATCCACTTAATATCATTAAACATCTACTAGAGCGAGTAGGAGGCAAGGAAGTATACAACTTCCTTGATGGATTCTCTAGCTACTACCAAGTAGCCATTGCCCCTAAAGATCAGCATAAGATAGCTTTTGCCAGAAAATGGGCATATTTGCATTTTGAGTGATGTCAATTGGGCTTACAAATGCACCTATTACATTTCAACAACTAATGTGTCATGTCTTTAAGGAGTTCCTATGAAAGAGCTTGGAAGTCTATGTTGATGATCTATGTGATCATTCCAACATTAGGCAAACACACATTCCTGAAATGAGACAAGTTTTTGACAAATGTGGAGAATGTTAGGTTTGTTTGAACCTAGAAAAGTGTACAACATTTGTGTTCAACACCAATTTTGATGACACCGGATTGGAGTAAGCCATTGCATGTACATGTGGTTGCATCCAATTACGCTATTGGGTGCGTGCTAGCATAACGTATAGGTGACGGCAATATAGACCTTCTTATAGCATATGCAAGTAGGTAGTTGAATATAGCTGAGAAAAACTACACCACCACTAAGAGAGAGAAGGATTAGGAATGGTTTATGTAGTAAAGATATTCAAACATTATTTACTGGCAAACAAATCTAGGTTCTTCATAGTCCATGAAGCATTGTTACACCTAGTCAACAAGCCTTGTAACACGGGAAGATTGGTAAGATGGTTTCTACTATTAATGGAGTATGATTTTGAAGTGGTGGTCAAAAAAGAGAAAACCCATCTTAGAGAATCATCTCTCATGATTGACTATGAGAGAAGCCCCTCAAGGGATTTCACATGATTTACAAGATGCATATTTGTTTAGTGTTGAAGTGGTGTCTGAATGGGCCTAGCCAATTATCCCTATTCTCACATTTGAACCCAAGAACCCTCGAATCAAAATCAGGGAAGGGGAGGTAACTAAGTCATAAAGTTATCAAATAATGGTACGAAGTATTTACAAACAAGATAATAAAAAGATCCTTGCTTGTTGCATAGAGGAATCAGAGTACAATATATGGTTGCAATTAGCACATGCAGATGCATTAGATCAACACCATTCGTGGCACTACACCCTATAGACTGTGCATAGATTAGGAGATTACTGGCCTTCGATGGAAGCAGATGTCTATAGGATATGAAAGGAATGTCCAATCTATTGTGCTAGATCATGAGTCGAGCGTGCAAGCTTATATCGTGTGTCTCTAAAACTAGAATGGATTGAACCAATGATAACTTACTTGAGGAAAAAAACATTCCATTAACGAATGACTTTTGCAAGACAGAGAAGTCTAGAGTAAGAAGCTCAAGACTACACACTCATTGGCGGTAATCTGTACAAAATAGCAAGAGATGGATAACTAAGACAATGTGTTCTTGAGAGTGAATACTTGAGCATATTAGAGATTGCACACCAGGGTGTTGTAGATTGTCATTTTGGACCCGATTGGATAATCAAGGCCATACTATTCTCAAGACTACGGTGGCCTACTCTTCATATGGATGCACATACATATGTCACAACATAAATTCTACATACATATGCACAGAGGTGTAGATAATTCTAGTATGATAGCTGAAATGTGGGAGCACTTTAACACATATTCTCTCTTCATGGATTTTGCAACTAAGTTTTCTTTCTCTGATGGAATATGGCTTCCATGTATCTTTAGGGCTGCCCAAATAATCTAATGTATAAATTTAAACCTTCTCAAAGGTGGATGGAAGACAAGAGAGGGCAAAAAAAAAAGTGCTTGGAAGGTCTTTCTTTGGCCTTGGTTGAACAATAAATCATATAAAAACACCTATAAAAGTTTGGTCTAGGTAGTTGTGCTCCAAAGTATTCCTTGAATCTAGCTTTCTTTCATAATATTTATAGATTTGCCATATTTCATAGGGTTTTGAATTCTTTTGAAAAGAATTGGTATATGCCCCAAGTGTGGTTGAACTCTAGTTTGGCTTCCAATATCTATTATGCATTGTTGAATGGTCATATGAGTACTCGAGAATAGTGAGATTTTTATTGGATACGATCAATCCACCCATGAGGTGGATCTTCAATGGGAATAGGACATTGAAATCCAAAGAACTCGCATGGTAGCAACAAGGGGTACTCTTTTGCTAGGAGATTGTGATAGTCCACTTGATGTTGGCTCGGATCTACTACATATGAATCTCCTACTTGCATTATGAACTTGTATGCATCTTATAGGGATCTTCTAGAAAAGGAGAACACATTAATATGGAAATAAATGTTGATCTCAATATGGAGAGAACATAATCCCTTTCCAATACTGATATATGTCACCTATATCCCAATGATGTGGCATGATATTGATGATGTCTTTGAGCCCAATGCATATCGTCAGGCTTCCTACATGCATACTCAAGATAGTGCATGATCTTGTATACATGGTTTTTTTCATCATTTATTACAAGATGTTGGGAGGGTTACTATTACAAGATTGTTTGGTTAAGATAGCTATCGTTATGTATTTACAAAAATGGTTCAATGAATAATTCCTCTGATTCGGGGTTGGTCTTGGGGCTCTTTAGGCACACATTTCGGAGATTTTTAAGAGACTATTTTACAGGGTATTCAGATTCAATCGCTATTTTCTTAGTTAGAGTTTGTGTGGAACACTTTCACATTGATGAAATTGGAGGAGATGAACCAAGGAGGTTCAAATCAAAGGGAAGCCAAGCCCAAGTTTTCTATGTGGGTAGAGGCAAATGCAAAAGAGGTGGATGAAACTTCCAAGGCAGAGGGAGAGCAAGGTCAAACCCAAGTCTAAGCAACCAAGAAGGCTTCAATCAAAACTATGGATCAAGAGGAGTATAGGTAGAGGAGGATGATCACATGGAAGAGAAGTAATGAATGATTCATGTGATGAGAAAATATTTACTTCTTAGGTTCTCCATATGTGATAATTAATTAGTTTAGATATACTCTAGATGTCAAAGAGGTTAGTGATACCCAAGGATTTAAGATTTTAATTTCAAACCGCTTTTCTAGTTAAAGGATCTTAAGCTTGAAGATCTATGAGTAGATTTATATCTTTTCTTTCTAGCATGGAAGGGAAAGTTTAAACCTTGGAGTAAGGTTGAGTTGCACATAGTCTCACATTTATTAGAAATTGGCACAATGATCAATTTCTGGTACAAGTTTTGAATCTAAAGAGATTTAGTTTAGGCAGAACTCACTTCACAATGGTGTGGATGTGGGCTTGATGACCTAGAAAATTAAGTTTTGCATCAACATCAAAGTGGATATGGTGGTATGGATGCCATATTTTAAGTAATGGATGCCCGAGCTCAAGTTTGTATTCTAATTTAAAGTTCAAAGTCTGAGTTCAAGTTTTTGAGCGTCCTAAGTTTCACAATTATGAAATTAATTCAGAATTTGATTTGTCCAAATGAAGTTTGATTGAATAAATAGGGGAATATATTATTCCTACATTCTACCACAATCCTAAACCCGAATTGGACATTGTATCCCTTTAATCGGGTAACAATTCAATGGATGTTGGTTGGAAGTGGACCATAGTGGAAACATCTAAGTCATATGTTTTGGTCAACTTTAATAAAGCTTCAGTTATTCTAAGCAAGTTCAAGTTAATTTCCAAATGCTTCTCAAAGTCTCAGAATATCAATTCATTTTTCAAGGTCCATGCACAACTCGTGTACAAAAATGGGCCAAGCTAGTAGTTTAGCTAGAGGCATTTATAGTTCACCTATATCACATGTCTTTGTTATGGATGTCGAGTTTTCACATAGAAAGGCAGTGCATTAAGCAATTTAATCCCATTTCATTGTTTATCATCCCTTGCACTAGATTCCGCTCATCAAGTGCAAATGTAGATAGATTTAAGAATGCTTAGGGTAGGGATCCGACCACACATGAAATAACCCTCTTTTCACATCAAGATTGGGATGGCATCCCCTTCTGTTTAAAGAGGAAAAACAATAGATGACAACCATGCTCTTCTGTTTGGACCATGGGCTTAGGGGAAATGCTATTATATAAATTTACCCTAAAGCATATTTTCGAGGAAGAAAATGTTCTTCAAGGTGAGGGATGTTATAAAGCAGGATTGCCAATGTTCAAGGTGATGATAACAATAGGTAGTTTGGAGCATTTGATGACTTATAAGATTATTCTAATGGTAAGCTCTTAAGGATTGAAAGGATAAGGTCTTGGGTTTAACCCAATGAGGAGCAAAAGGACAGAGTTTTTCCCAAAGGGCTCTAGCGCCTTCTTGAAGCATCCATGTAAGTTACCGTGAATTAACTTGAGTTCAGAGAGACTTAACGTAAATATTAGTGGTGGAGAAAACACATGTAAAGTAGTCATTGTTACTTTACATGTGAGTTAAATTGAGCTTAGAGAGACTTAACTCAAACAATAGTGGTGGAAAACTATCTCCTATTACTCTAGAGGTCACTATTATTCAGAAAATCTACATAATGGTAGGTTGGGTGGAAAATCATAGTTTGTTTTCTTGTGCATAAGGCTAGGTTCTATAGAATTTGTAACAGAGCACTTATCTCTTGCCTACTCTTTTGTGTGTGTGTGTGTGTATCTGTGTGTGTGTGTGTGTGCATGTGTGTGTATGTGTACATGCATGCATTTGTGTTTTTTTTCCTCTCTATATGTTGTAGGTGCATATACTTCCATCTTTTTGTGTATAGTCTGCATATGACTAATTAGTCTCTCTATAGATCGATAGAGGGTGCTGAATTCTTTTGTGATACCACCCTAGTATTCTTTTCTCACCATCTCCAACAAGCATTAGAAGTGATGTAGGAATAAAACAAGATGAATGATTCCAAGTTTGAGGATCAAGAGTGTAAATAGATCCATCACTAAACAAGAGGATTGATTCCAAGGTTGAGGATCAAGAGTGTAAAAAGATTCATCACATTAAATATCTACATTTTGGGCTCTAGAAACCTTAGAACATTCTTTTCATTTGCCGAGAGAAAGCTCCCTCCACAATGACTTTTGGTTGGATCATAAGGAGGTGGAACGTCAATGTGAAGATAGTACTTGGAAATTCCATAAAAGTCAACCATTGCTAATATATGGATAAGATGGTTACCATTAGGACATAAAAACCGTTTTGAGATTTTCCTAGTTTCAAAGAATCCTTTGTGGTCTCGTAAAACTCACATTTCTCTCACACCACCAACTAATTAATAACACTTCAATCACCCAATTTGTAAACAAAAAATGAAGCCTTCCACATCGAAATGAAATCCTTTATGGTGACGAGTAAAGAGTTTCATTTTTTATTCTAGATAGAAAGCTTTTCTTAGAAGTCACTCCTTTCAACCTAAATAGCTCTAGTGCATAAATCCTACTTGGCTATCTTGACTTACTATTCGAGTTTGAGGCTTATGGAAGCACGTGAACACCACAAGGAAGATAAAGAAGCTTGAAGCACAACACACAATATTGAATGTATAACCCCTAGAATGTACAAAGATAAGTAACCCATTAGGGAATAGGAATATATACAAGCTGGGGGGAAAAAGCCTCCTTAAGAGGGGAAAAAGTGACCCGGTGGTCCTAGTCTATTCACATACATCACTTCCTAAATATATCAACAAAGCCCCCCTGGGAGTGATGCGGTGACTAAGGAGCTGGCACTCATGTATAAGGAAGTGCCAAGCTATGTGGAATGAATCCACAAAAGGAACTAAGCCCAAAGCTTTGTGCAAAGCTTCAAAGTTCTCCCTAGGTAGAGCCTTTGTGAAAAGGTCTACAATGTTCTCTTGCATGGGCACATATGCCAAGTTGATATCTCCAGCAAAGAACCTCTCCCTAATATAATGATAATGCACCTCAATGTGCCTAGTGCGAGCATGGAGCACAGGTTTCTTTGCAATTGCAATGCACTTCGAGTGTCCATGAACATGGTGGTGGAAGAAGACTAACCAACACCCAAATCAGCCATAAGGTGTTTGAGCCACACACACTCAATAGTCGTTGTGAAGGCTACCCTATACTGAGCCTCACAACTGGAACTGGCCATAGTAGGCTGCTTCTTGCTCAACCAAGATATACATGAGCTAGCAAGCATGAAGCAAAAGCCACTAGTGGACACATGAGCATCATAGCAATGAACACAACCAGAGTTAGAAAAAGCATATAAATCTAGCAGGTACCATTTTTTTCATTAAAGCATCATATTCAAATTACATAGCAGCCATCCAATTTTTTTATTTTTGTACTTCATCAAATGAAAGAGGCTCATTCTCATCATAGAGACTAGAGGGAGTCATAACATAGCAATCTGATGCAAAAGGGGCACTATGAGAGCCTGAAAAAGTATGATATGGCAAAGGTGCATCTAATTTGCTATCACGCAAAGTCTGCACCATCCGTTTTGGCATAGTTTATGCCTCCTCAATATCAACTCTCTCATCAACAAGTGCACCATGCAAATCTGCATAAAAAATGGAATGATATACATCATCACATGAAACATGTAGAGGCTTAGAAGTTGCCTCATTAGGACCAGCACTAGACACTCCACATGTAAAAAGAGGAGGCAAAGAATCATATATGTCTTTGAAACTAATAGATGTCTCCTTAGTACATGAAAGTAGTGGTTGAATAGCATCTTCCAGAAAAATAACATCACGGCTAACCAAAATGTGTTTAGTCTGTGGATGCTACAGACGATAACCTTTGCCTTCTGAACTGTACCCAACAAAAATACATTTCAGTGCTTTATCATCTAATTTTGTGCATTGTTGTTCACACACTAATGCATATGCTAGACAACCAAAAATGCGTAAGTGAGTAATAGATGGCTTGCAACCATGGCAAGCCTCATATGGATTGATAGGCTGCAATGCTTTAGTGGGACACCTGTTAAGTACATATGCTGCACACATGACAACCTCAAGCCAGAAACTATGTGGTAAAGGCTAACTCTTGATCATACACCTTGCCATCTCCATGAGTGACCTATTCTTTTGTTCAACAACTCCATTCCATTGAGGTGTATACAAAATTTTACATTGATGTTTTATCCCTCATTCAGCTAGAAATGCACTAAAGTCAGAAGACATATATTCCCCCCTCGATCAGAATAGAGGGTGTCCATTTTACATGCTGGCATATTTTTAGCCAAAACGAGAAAATGTTTGAAGCACATCAATGAAAGTCACAAAGTAAAGATAGTTTCCAAAAGAGGATGTTTGCATAAGACCATATACATCATTGTGAACAAGCTGCAATTTTTTAGTAGCTCATATTAAACCATCTTTTGGGAATGAGGAATGCTACATTTTGCCCAAAATACAGCCTTCACATATATGTTTACCAGGCGCCTCAAGTTTGGGCAGAGAGGACACCATTTCATTTTTCTGTAGGCATAGAAAACTAGCAAAGTTTAGATGCGCAAAGTGTGCATGCCAAAGCTTTGCATCTAACATAACCTAAGAATCATGTACTATACATGCCAAATCATTCACATATTTTTAATACTCTATGAGCTTATACAACCCATGAAATAAAAGCCACAAGCAATAATCACGTCGCCATTTGACATATCATGAACTATACATCTATCATCAACAAATTTCACAACCAAGCCAATCTTGGTTAAAGCTAAAATTGATAACAGATTCTTCTTGATTCTAGCACAAATAAAGCATTTGAGAATGTAAAAGAACCAGCATCAGCACTAGTAAAAATGATCTTACCAACTTCCATGACAGGATAAGAGGAGTTGTTGGTGCATGTGAGGGTATTCCCAGTAAAGGTGGGCTCCATTGAAGTGAAGAAATTACGCAATGAGATAATATTTTTGGTTGCCCCACTATCAAAGTACCAAACATCTGAGTCTACTGTAGACATAAATTGTTCATGAGAAGATGGGTCAAAACTACAAACAATAGTAAATGCCCATTCTTCATTCTGCACTAGATTAACATACTCTATTTTTGGTGTAGAGGCCTTTGCAACAACCATTCCAGACTCTTTTATCTTTGCCTCTTTAGCAACCAATTTTGGACAACTCTTTATGACATGATCATTTGCTTTAGAATATTTTCAAAACAATTTCTACTTTTGTGTTTTCTTCTCATCTCTGTCATCCTTCTTTGATTGTGCAGAATAAGCATATTTTTGCTTACTAGTAGAAGAGCTCCATTTACCTTTGCCCTTCGGACTAGCTAGGAAAGCTTGATCTACAACATGCATAATGGACCTCTTTTACCTAGACTGATCTTCCTACAATAGAACAAAGACTAACTCCTCAAATGTTAAGGCATTTGGATTGCCTTTCCTCATCAAACGAAGAGTGGAAGCAAAATTATGATATGAATCGGGAAGACCATTCAAAACAGTCTACACAAGTGAACTGTCAGGTAAGACTTCATCATCAGAAATCAATTGTTCCTTCAAATCTTTGATCTTTGTTAGAAAATTGTCCATGGAATCACGTTCATTCATGTGCTCACTCTCCAACTATTTTCGACGGTAAGCAACACAAGCCTCATTCCTTGCCTAGTATAAAGTGGTAAGTGCATCCCAAGCATCCTTAGTTAATAGGATGTTTTCCAACACCTTGCACAATATTCCACAGTCCTTTTGCAACCAATACATGATGCATCATATAAGCCCACAATGGGTAATTAGTACTATCCAACTTATCCTCAAAAACCAACATACGGAATACATCACTACTTTCAGCCATGGCCCCTATCTAAAATACCTTGATGGAGAAAATTCACGTAATAGGATGTTTTCCAACACCCTGCACAATATTCCACAGTCCTTTTGAAACCAATACATGATGCATCATATAAGCTCACAATGGGTAATTGGTACTATCCAACTTATCCTCAATAGCCAACATACGGAATACATCACTGCTTTTAGCCATGTCCACTATCTAAATATGTTGGCTATTGAGGATAAGTTGGATAGTACAAATTACCCATTGTGGGCTTATATGATGCATCTGGTATTGGTTTCAAAAGGACTGTGGAATATTGTGCAGGGTGTTGGAAAACATCCTATTACAAGAATTTTCTGCATCAAGGTATTTTAGAGAGTGGCCATGACTGAAAGCAGTGATGTATTCCGTATGTTGGATGTTGAGGATAAGTTGGACAGTACCAATTACCCATTGTGGGCTTATATGATGTGTCATGTATTGGTTGCAAAAGGAATGTGGAATATTGTGCTAGATGTTGGAAATCCTCCTATTAGCTAAGAATGATTAGGATACACTTACCACTTTATACTAGGCAAGGAATGAGGGTTGTGTTGCTTACCTATGAAAATAGTTGGAGAGTGAGCACATGAATGAAGGTGATTCCATGGACATTTCTGACAAAGATCAAAGATTTGAAGGAACAATTCATTTCTCGTGATGAAGTCTTACCTGACAGTTCACTTGTGTAGACTATTCTGAATGGTCTTCCCGATTCATATCAGAATTTTGCTTCCACTCTTCATTTGATGATGAAAGGCAATCCAAATGCCTTAAAATTTGAAGACTTAGTCTCCGTTCTATTGTAGGAAGATCAGTCTAGGTAGAGCAGGTCGATTATGCATGTTGTAGATCAAGCTTTCCTAGCTAGTCCGAAGGGCAAAGGTAAATGGAGCTCTTCTACTAGTAAGCAAAAATATGCTAATTCTGCACAATCAAGGAAGGATGACAGAGATGAGAAGAAAACAGAAAAGAAGAAATTGTTTTGCTAATATTGTAAAGCAAATGATCATGTCATAAAGAGTTGTCCAAAATTGGTTGCTAAAGAGGCAAAGAAAGAAAAGTCTGGAATGGTTGTTGTAGAGGTCTCTACACCAAAAATAGAGTATGTTAATCTAGTGCAGAATGAAGAATGGGCGTTTACTATTGTTTGTAGTTTTGACCCATCTTCTCGTGAAAAATTTATGTCTACAATAGACTCAGATGTTTGGTACTTTGATAGTGGGGAAACCAAAAATATTACCTCATAGCGTAATTTCTTCACTTCAATTAAGCCTACCCCTACTGGGAATACCCTCACATGTGCCAACAACTCCTCTTATCTTGTCATGGAAGTTGGTAAGATCTTTTTGACTAGTGTTGATGGTGGTTCATTTACATTCTCAGATGCTTTATTCATGCCAAAATCAAGAAGAATCTGTTATCAATTTTAGCTTTAACCAAGATTGGCTTGGTTGTGAAATTTGATGAAGATAGATGTATAGTTTATGATCTCTCAAATGGCAAAGCGATTATTGCTTGTGGATTTTATGTCATGGGTTGTGTAAGCTCATAGAGTATGAAAAATCTGTGAATAATTTGGCATGTATAGTACATGATTCTCAGGCTACGTCAGATGCAAAGCTTTGGCATACACGCTTTGCTCATCTAAATTTTGCTAGTTTTTTATGCCTATAGAAAAATGAAATGGTGTCCTCTCTGCCCAAACTTGAGGGGCCTCGTAAAAATGTATATGAAGGCTATATTTTGGGCAAAATGTAGCATTCCTCGTTCCCAAAAGATGGTTTAATTTGAGCTACTCAATTATTGCAGCTTGTTCACACTGATGGATGTGATCCTATGCAAACAACCTCTTTTGGAAACCATCTTTACTTCCTAACTTTCATTCATGCTTTTTCCAAGCATGCATGGGTATATTCCTTAAAAGCAAAGTCGGAAGTATTTATGTGCTTCATAAAGTTTCTCGTTTTGGCTAAAAATATGCCAGCATGTAAAATGGACACCCTCTATTCTGATCGAGGGGGGAAAATATGTCTTCTGACTTTAATGCATTTCTAGTTGATCAAGGGATAAAACATCAATGTAAAATGTTGTATACACCTCAATGGAATGGAGTTGTTGAAGAAAAGAGCAGGTCACTCATGGAGGTGGCAAGGTGTATGACCAAGAGTTAGGCTTTACCACATAGTTTCTGGCTTGAGGTTGTCATGTGTGCAGCATATGTACTTAACAGGTGTCCTACTAAAGCATTGCAGTCTATCAATACATATGAGGCTTGCCATGGTCGCAAGCCATCTGTTGCTCACTTACGCATTTTTGGTAGTCTAGCATATGCATTAGTGCGTGAACAACAATGCACGAAATTAGATTATAAAGCAATGAAATGTATTTTTGTTGGTTACAGTTCAGAAAGCAAAGGTTATCGTGTGTATCATCCACAGACAGCTGATATTGAGGAGGCAGAAACTATGCCAGAATGGATGGTGCAGATTTTGCGTGATAGCAAATTAGATGCAAATCTGCCATATCATACTTCTTCAGGCTCTCATAGTGCCTCTTTTGCATCAGATTGCTATGTTATGACTGGCTCTAGTCTCTATGATGAGAATGAGCCTCTTTCATTTGAAGAAGCACAAAATTCAAAAAATTTGATGGCTGCTATGCAATCTGAATATGATGCTTTAATGAAAAATGGTCCCTAGTCTTTATGTGACTTTCCTCCTGGTAAGAAGGCCATTGGCACTAAGTGGATATACAAGCTTAAGCATAAACCTGATGGAACACTTCACAGGTATGTGGCTAGGCTTGTTGCAAAGTGTTATGCTCAAGAAAGAGGCATTGATTTTGATGAGACGTTTGCTCCTACTTGTTGAATGACTACTGTTTGTAGCATATATGCACATGTAGCTCATCATGGTTGGAATGTACATCAGTTGGACATTAAAAATGCATTTTTGAATGGTGACTTGCATGAAGAAGTGTATGTTTTTCAATCCCATGGCTTTGTGCAGAAAGGGCATGAAAACCACGGGTGCAGGTTAAAGAAGGCATCATAGGGTTTAAAGCAAGCACCATGTGCTTGCTATGAAAAGATACATGCCTATCTGATTGCACATAGTTTTGAGAATAGTCCAACTCAAAGCACCTTATATGTTAAGTGTGCTAATGATGTGCTTGTGATCATTGTTGTGTATGTTGATGACATGCTACTCGCTAGTGCTCCTGAGAAGCATATTGCTGTTTTTATGGCTGATATGCATGCCTCATTTGAGATGTCATATTTGGGGCATGTTCATCATTATTAGGGCATCCAATTTTTGCAAGCTGATGGTGGAATAGATCTGTGCCAAACAAAATATATTGACATATTATTGCAAAACTTTGGCCTTGAAGACTGCAAAGCTTTCTACACAAAGCCACGGGGCTGAGACACATACACTTCTTCATGCAAGTCACCATATAGAAATGTTGTTTTAATGTCCAACTGATGTACATTCCAACCATGATGGGCTGCAAGTGCACAAATACTCCGAACAGTAGTCATATGGCATGTAGGTGCATTGTTCAGGCACTAATACATATGCCAAACAACCAAAAACACGCACATGAGCAACAGATGGCTTGCGGTCATGCCAAGCCTCATATGGAGTGATAGACTACAGCGCTTTAGTGGGACACCTGTTTAGTACATATGCTGCACATATGAGAGCCTCAAACCAAACACTATGTGGTAAAGACTCTTGACCATACACCTCGCCATCTCCATGAGTGACATGTTCTTTCATTCAGCAACTCCATTCTACTGAGGTGTATATGGCATTGTACACTGGTGTTTTATCCCACGTTCTGCTAGAAATGCATTAAAATCAGAAGACATATATTCCCCCCCTCGATCTGAACAGAGGGTGCCCATTTTACATGCTGATAGATTTTCAGCCAAAACCAAAAACTGTTTGAAGCACATGAACACTTCGGACTTTGCCTTCAATGGATATACCCATGCATGCCTGGAAAAATCATCGATGACAGTCACGAGGTAAAGATAATTCCCAAAAGAAGGTGTCTGCCTAGGACCACAGACATCACTATGTACAAGCTGCAATTTCTGAGTAGCCCAAACTGAACCATCTTTTGGAAAGGAAGAACGCTGCATTTTGCCCAAAATACAGCCTTCACAAACATGTTTTCCAGGTGCCTCAAGTTTGGACAAAGAGGACACCATTTCAGATTTCTGCAGGCGTAGCAAACTAGCAAAATTCAGATGACCAAAGCGTGCATGCCAAAGCTTTGTTGGAGACTTCTTAATCTCCAAAGGTCTGATCTATACTGATCTAAGAACACCTCTATATGAGTTATGGATCAAACTTTACAAAAATATTGTCTTCTTTTATCAAAACTTTCACTAACACTTCTCTGAGTAAAGAAATTCCTTCTTCAGAAAGTCTGCTTGAGAAATCAACTTCATTTCCTGCACATATCTTCAAATTTCTTCAAACCAATGATGCACACATCTTCAAACTAACTTTACGCAATCATATCAACCATTAGTTCATCAAAAGAATCATTAAAACTTTAATTGATCCTTAAGATCAAAAGTATGCGAGAAACTGTCTGTTTGAACAAGCGACTTTGACATAGGTAGATTGATTTCTCACAACACAGATGCTGTTTTGCTAAATGCTTTTAGCCATAGCTTCCTTACCTTCTTACTTAGATTTTGAATGCTCATTCATAAAAAACGTTACATTGTGCACTGAGATCTAAGCAAAACATTGGCACAAAAAAGTGTGTGACTCTGAGAGATCATCTACAGACTTTACATACACATGTTCCTATTGATCATACTCACAGCAGAAGAAGAATTAGACCCTGAAACTTTGAACATAGCTTCGTTAGCTTCTACATTAGATGTGTACAAAAGGATTTCTGATCCACATGATCAAACTGAGAGAAATCTACGAAATACTCGTCGCTATTTTCTGAAGATGACTCTCTTCACATCTATCTCTATGAGACTTGTCTTCTAAAAAATCTCTCATGTATTTCTTTACATCATTGACTTATATACATATGGTTCTAGACTTATCCCACATCTATTACATTACTCCTTATCATCCTAAGGATTATCTATACTCATATTACAAGAATTTCCAAGAGTATTGTACATATGTATACAAACTTCACTTCTGAGATCTCTTCACTTTCTCAAGTGACTTCTTGAACTTCAATCTGATCTTTGACATGCTCCAAGCTCTTTGTAATCATCGGTTTTGTGATTGATGTGTTCCAAGAGCTCCCCCTCAATCAGTAATTGTGATTATTCCATTCTTCTTCACTCCTGCCATCTCCTTGAATCTTTGTAGGTTAGGTCCATCCAAGCTTTTTGTTAACATATCTGCAACTTTTTCTTTTGTTGGAGTATACATCACTTCAATCTCTTTATCAAGTACCTTTTCTCTCAAGAAATGATACCGAATCTCTATATGCTTAGTCCTGGCATGGAAAACAGGGTTAGCTTCCAAATACAATGAACTCATATTATCTCTTCAATAAGGTCTTTAACCATATCACTTCTTTTGCAGCCTCTACCATTCCTTTATACTCAGCTTTTGTAGATGACAAAGCAATTGTATGTTGCTTTTTTGAGCACCAAGAAACTAGTTTATCTCCAATATAGCAGAGATACCCATGAGTAGACCTTCTATCATCTGAATCACCTGCCCAATCTGCATCACTAAACACTTTGATTCTTGTATCAGAAGTAAATCCATAATACAGACCTTCACTTAGGGTTCCCTTGATATATCTGAGTACCCTTTGAGCTGCAATCCAATGCGTCTTCTTTGGACAATGCATGAATTGTGATAACACACCTATTGCATATGATATATCTGGCCTTATCAAGGTAGCATAGATTAAACTACCTACCAAACTCTGATATTTCTTCATGTCATTAAATTCTTCACCTCCATACCTGCTCAATTTATGATTTACCTCCAATGGTGTGCTTGAAGACTTGCAATCCTCCATGTTGAACTTGATCAGAAGATTCTTCAAATATCTCTCTTGTGTAACATATACTCCATGCTAAGTATATACAATCTGCATTCCTAAGAAATAAGATAAGTTTCCCAAATCACTTATCTTAAAATCCTTCTTTATTTGTTTCTTAAGCTCATTGATTCCTTGAGCATCTGTACCTGTGACAATAATATCATCAACATAAATACACATGTATATGTATCAATTTTCACTTGCCTTCACTAGCAAGCTACTATCTGCCTTTGATGCTTGAAATCCACATTCATTCAAGAACTTAACAAGCCTATAATTCCATGCTCTTGGGGCTTGCTTCAGGCCATACAAAGCTCTCTTGAGATTACACACATAATCTGATGCAATTGAATCCATGAAGCCTTCTGGTTGCTCCATGTATACTTCATCTGCAATGTATCCATTCAGAAATGCATTCTTCACATCTAATTGTGATAACTTCCATCCGTTACAAGCAGCAATAGCAATCAATGATCTAATTGTAGACATCTTAGCAACAGGACTAAAGGTTTCATCATAATCTACCCCATAGGTTTGGGCATAACCTTTAACCACAAGTCTAGCCTTGTATCTAGACACCTTACCATCTGCAAACCTTTTTGTTTTATACACCCATTTACATCCAATGACTTTCTGATTCTTTGGTCCTGGCACCAACTCCCATGTTTCATTTTCAAGTAGAGCATCATACTCTTCTTGCATTGCTTTCTCCCAATTCTGTTTACCTTTAGCTTCTTCATATGTGATTGGATCCTCTTCTGTCTTCACAATGTAAGCATAATCTTTTGTTGTTAGGAAAGATGTATCATAGCTATACTTGATAGGCTCTTTCCTTTCTCTTAAGGATCTTCTGACCTCTGCACTTCTTGAAGTTTCAACCACATTTGATTCTGGATCAAATCTTGGCCCATCTTCAACATTGTCCCTCAATTTACTTTTATATTCAACATCATCAATATCTTCTTCATACACACTTACTTTTGTCTTCCCTTTCCTTTGTAATTCTTACACACTTGCATAATCATTTGTTGACTTTGTATACCATGTGCTTTGCTCATCAAATGTAACATCTTTGGTAACAAGAAATTGCTTTGTGGATGAACTCCACAATCTGTAACCCATCTATCTATCATCATACCCAATAAACACATACTTCTCTACTTTGGGTTCTCGCTTATGTCTCAATTGTGAAGGAACATAAGCATATGCTAAACATCCAAATACCTTACAATGATCAAGATTAGGTTTCTTACCCCACCATGCTTCATAAGGAGTTCTTCCATCCAAAGCTTTACAAGGTAACCTACTCACAAGGTATGTTGCAGTGTTGATAGCTTCTGCCCATAAGTAGTTTGGACAATTCTTTTCCTTCATCATTGCTCTTGCAAACTCTACAAGAGTTCTATTTCTTCTTTCTGCAATTCCATTCTATTGAGGAGAGTACCTGCAAGTTACTTCTCTCTTTATACCTGCATTCCACAAATAATCATCAAAATCTTTAGAAAAATACTCTCCCCCTCCATCTGATCACAACCTCTTAAGCTTTTGTCCTGTAATCCTTTCTGCATAAGCATGATAATGCTTGAATGGCTTGAAGACTTCTGATTTGTCCTTGATTACATATAAAGTAATCCATCTGGTTGCATCATCAACAAACAACACATAATATCTGGATCCATTTATGCTATAGTCCCTTGAAGGACCCCACACATCTGTATGAATCAATTCAAGCATATTTGAATACTTGTACCCTGATTTATTGTATGAACTTTTGTGTGCTTTACCTAATTGACAAGCTTCACACTTGTACACCATGTGTTGCCCTTCAACTTTTGGCAAACCAAGCACCACATCATTCCTTGACATTTCCTTTATGGCTCTCTCATTGAAATTACCTAGCCTTTTATGCCATATGTCTAACTCAGACATCTTTTGACTTCCATAAGTAAATAGAGCATGTCCCACATTACCTTGGACTTTGAGAGTAAACAGCCTTCCTTCCTTTTTACGTGCAATAATGTTTTTATATCCTTGATTTGGATCTTGCACATAGACACCATCATTTGTGAATCTGACTTCATATCCCTTCTCCACAATTTGCCCTACACTTATCAAGTTTTTAGGAATAGTAGGAGAGTGTACTTCCATTCTTTGTCTTCACTAATCCAATGCTTTCCACCTTATGCTTGGTGTTGTCACCTGTTTGAACTATATGTCCATTCACCTTTGCTTCCATATTAATCATCAATGATATATTGCCACTCAAATGATTGCTACATCCTGAGTCAATATAAAACACCCTTTGATCTTCTCCTACTAATTCATGAGTTGCATTCAAAATGAGAGTCATATCATCCTTCTGATCTGATGCATAATTATAATAATTGTTGTTGTAGGACTAAGATTGAAAGCTTCTTCCACCTCCTCTAGCATATGATGTCCTACCACCTCTTCCTTTGAAGTTGCCTCTTTGGTTTCTACCTCCTCTACCTTTTTTATTAAAACTCTGATTATTATTTCCTCCATTTTGATTGTTATACCAACAATAATTTTCCAAATGATTGGTTCTGCCACAAATCCAACAAGCTTTAGTATTATCTTTTTTCTTACCTCCTCTTCCTTTACCTCTGAAGTTCATCTTTCCTTTTGTAAAGTTATCTTGACTTGAAGTTCCTTCATCATCAGTTGACTGCTTCCCTTTGCCATTCTTTTTCTTGTCCTTGGAGTACATAGCTTGGCTTGCACTCCTATCATTGTCTCCCTTAATGTCCTGCTCAAAAGTTAGCATGTGTCCTAGCAATTGATTAAGATCAAGAGTAAAGTGATCAAGTGACAATTCTATGGACAATATGAAAGGCTTCCACTTCTCATCTCCTCTCATACCTGTAAGTATTTGCCTTACCAACTTATCCTCTTCAATGTCTTCATCTACTACTCCTAAGCTATCTGCAATATCCTTCGTTCTTGCCACATAATCAGAAATTGATTGTGAGCTCTTCTTCTTTAAAGTTGTGAATTCTGCCCATAATGAGGTCTTCCTAGACTTGGTTGTGTTTTGGAAATGCTCTTCCAAAGCATTCCACACATCTATTGCAGTTTCTAATCCTCTGATGTGAGGTAGAAGATAATCATTTACAGCCATGTAAATGATGCTCCTAGCTTGAGCATCCTTTCTCATCCAATTCTTCAAACCTGCAAGTTCTTCCCTAGTTGGAACACTAGGATCTTCAAACTCAGGCTTTTCTTCTTCTCGTGTAATGAATGCCATCAAATCTTTGCTCATGAGGTGTGCCTCCATCCTCATGGACCAAGTTGGATAGTTCTCCCTATCTAGCTTATCAATCTGCAAGCTTTCTCCCATCTTTGATCTTTTGTGTCTGCAATTACTATGATTTATGATAATAAAGTGTACGTTTGATATGAAGCTTTAATCTTTCTTGATTCTTTGAACTCATACTTTGTACTTTTGCAGGTTATCTTCAAGAATTTGTCCTTGTCCACCTTCAATTAGAAGGAACTTCAGTACCTGCAATAGTCTGGACTTCCAATGCTCTTTACTTCACTTGTATTGCACCTTCAGCTCTGATACCACTATTGGGGACTTCTTAATCTCCAAAGGTCTGATCTATACTGATCTAAGAACACTTCTATATCAGTTATGGATCAAACTTTACACAAATATTGTCTTCTTTTATCAAAACTTTCATTAACACTTCTCTGAGTAAAGAAATTCCTTCTTCAGAAAGTCTGCTTTAGAAATCGACTTCATTTCCTGCACATATCTTCAAATTTCTTCAAACCAATGATGCAAACATCTTCAGACTACCTTTACGCAATCATATCAACCATTAGTTCATCAAAAGAATCATTAAAACTTTAATTTGATCCTTAAGATCAAAAGTATGTCAAAAACTGTCTTTCTGAACAAGCGACTTTGACATAGGTAACTTCTAAGATTGATTTCTCACAGCACAGATCCCGTTTTGCTAAATTCTTTTAGCCATAGCTTCCTTACCTTCTAACTTAGATTTTGAATGCTCACTCATCAAAAAATTTACACTAAGCACTGAGATCTAAGCAAAACATTGGCACGAAAAAGTGTGCTCTAAGAGATCATCTGCAGACTTTACATACACATGTTCCTATTGATGATACTCATAGCAGAAGAAGATTTAGACCATGAAACTTTGAACATAGCTTCGTTAGCTTCTAGATTAGATGTGTACAAAAGGATTTCTGATCCACATGATCAGACTGAGAGAAATCTACGAAATACTTGTCGCTATTTTCTGAAGATGACTCTCTTCACATCTATCTCTATGAGACTTGTCTTCTAATAAATCTCTTATGTATTTCTTTACATCATTGACTTATATACATATGGTTGTAGACTTATCCCACGTCTATTACATTACTCCTTATCATCCTAAGGATTATCTATACTCATATTACAAGAATTTCCAACAGTAATGTACATATGTATACAAACTTCACTTCTGAGATCTCTTCACTTTCTCAAGTGACTTCTTGAACTTCAATCTGATCTTTGACATGCTTCAAGATCTTTGTAATCATCAATTTGTGATTTCTGTGTTCCAACAAGCTTTGCATCTGACATAGCCTGAGAATAATTTTCTGCACATGCCAAATCATTTACAGATCTTTCATAGTCTATGAGCTTATACAGCCCACGACATAAAATGCCAGAAGCAATAATCACATTGCCATTTGACAGATCATGAAGTGTACACCTGTCATCAACAAATTTCACAAGGAGGCCAATCTTGGCTAATGTAGAAACTGATAAGAGGTTCTTCTTGATCCTTGGCACAAATAAAGCATCTGACAAAGTGAAAGAACTACCATCAACAGTAGTCAAAATGATCTTATCAACTCCCATAACAGGATAAGAGGAGTTGTTGGTGCATGTAACAATATTCCCTGTAGGGGTAGGCTCGAGTGAAGAGAAGAAACTGCGCTGCAAGGTAATATGTTTGGTCGCCCCACTCTCAAAGTACCAAACATCTGAGTCTATTGCAGACATGCACTACTCATGAGAAGATGGGTCAAAACTACAAACAGTAGTAAACACCCATTCTTCTTCCTGCACAAGATTAGTAGACTTAGTTTTTGGTGTAGAGGCTTCTGCAACAACCATTCCATCCTCTTTCTTCTTTGCCTCTTTTGCAGCCAGTTTTGGACAGTTCCTTATGATATGATCATTCCCTTTACAGTACATACAAAACAATTTCTACTTTTCTGATTTTTTCTCATCTTTGTCTTGGTTCTTCGAATGTGCAGCATTTGCAGATTTCTGCTTACTAGTAGAAGAGCTCCATTTTCCTTTGCCCTTCTGATTAGCCAAACCTTCATTCATGTGCTCACTCTCCAACTGTTTTTGGAGGTAAGCAACACGAGCCTCATTCCTAGCTTGGTACAATGTGGTAAGTGTATCCCAAGCATCCTTAGCTATTCTGCAAGAGCGAATGTGAGGAGTAATGGCACGTTTGACAGACAAAGCTATCAATGCATGTGCTTGGGCATCTCTGCCATCCCAACAAATCTACTCTGCAGTAGGTGCAGCATAAACTGCAGCACAAACAGGAATATGCAGAATACCATCATCTTCGACACCTTCTGCATCAGCTTCAGTACCTGCAATTGTAACAGTTCGAGGTGTGATAGGACGTTTTTCGACACCCTACACAATGTTCCACAGTCCTTTTGCAACCAACACATGTCGCATCATATAACCCCATAATGGGTAGTTGGTACCATCCAACTTATCCTCAACAGCCAACATATGGAATACATCACTGCTTTTAGCCATGGTCGGTTACTAAAATACCTTGATGCAGAAAATTGACTGTATCTCAAAAACTTGAACACAGTTAACTACCCAGATGAATTCTACTAATCATGTAGCAGACTTTGAGATGCTTATACTGGTGAACAGAAACTGGTATATACCTTTGGCACAAAAAGATGAAATAGCCTGCATAAGCAATGCGATAGTGCATTCCGAGGTCGAAACGAGCTCACCAAATTTCGTGTGAATGTGAGACTGCAAACGGAGGAATGTCGACAGTGCCCTAGATGAAGCAACAACCTACTCTGATACCAATTGTTGGAGTTAGACATATGCGGAAGTACGCGAACAACACAAGGAAGAAGAAGAAGCTTGGAGCACAACACACAATACTGAATGTATTACTAGAGTATATACAAAGATAAGTAGCCCATTATGGCAATAGGCGTATATACAAGCTGGGGGAAAAAAAACCTCCTAAAAAGGGAAAAAAGTGCCCCGGTGGTCCTAAAGTGTTCACACACATCACTACCTAAATATATCAATACTATTTAGGTTGAAAGGAGTGACTTCTAAGAAAAGCTTTCTATCTAGCATAAAAAATACGAGACCACAAGGGATTCTTTGAAACTAGAAAAATCTCAAAATGGTTTTTACGTCCTAATGGTAACCATCTTATCCATATATTAGCAGTGGTTGACTTCTATGGAATTTCGAAGTACTATCTTCACATTGACGTTCCACCTCCTTATGATCCAACCAAAAGACATTGTGGAGGGAGCTTTCTCTTGGAAAATGAAAAGAATGTTCTAAGGTTTCTAGAGCCCAAAATGTAGATATTTAATGTGATGAATCTTTTTACACTCTTGATCCTCAAACTTGGAATCAATCCTCTTGTTTAGTGATGGATCTATTTACACTCTTGATCCTCAAACATGGAATCATTCATCTTGTTTTAGTCCTAAATCACTTCTAATGCTTGAGAAAAGAATACTGGGGTGGTATCACAAAAGAATTTAGCTCCCCCTATCGATCTATAGAGCGACTAATTAGTCGTATGAAGACCATACACAAGAAGATGGAAGTATATGCACCTACAACATAGAGAGAGGAAAGAACACACAAATGCATGCATGTACACACACACACACACACACATATACACATGCACAAGAGTAGGCAAGAGATAAGTGCTCTGTTACAAAATCTATAGAACCTAGCCTTATGCACAAGAAAACGAACTATGACTTTTCACCCAACGTACAATTATGTAGATTTTCTGAATAATAGTGACCTCTAGAGTAATAGGAGATAGTTTTCCACCACTGTTGTTTGAGTTAAGTCTCTCTAAGCTCAATTTAACTCACATGTAAAGTAACAATGACTACTTTACATGTGTTTTCTCCACCACTAATGTTTGCATTAAGCCTCTCTGAACTCAAGTTAACTCACGCTAACTTGCATGGATGCTTTAAGAAGGCTCTACAGCCCTTTGGGAAAAACTTTGTCCTTTTGCTCCTCATTGGGGTTGAACCCTCCTTTCAATCCTTGAGACCTTACCATTAGAATAAGCTTATAAGTCATCAAATGCTCCAGAAATACCTATTGTTATCATCACCTTGAACCTTGACAATCTTGCTTTATAACATCCCCCACCTTGAAGAACATTTTCTTTCTCCAAAATATGCTTTAGGGTAAATTTATATAATAGCATTTCTCCTAAGCCCATGGTCCAAACAGAAGAGCATGGTTGTCATCTATTGTTTTTCCTCTTTAAACAGAACGGGATGTCATCCCAATCTTGATGTGAAAAGAGGGTAATTTCATGTGTGGTCAGATCCCTACCCTAAGCATTCTTAAATCTATCTACCTTTGCACTTGATGAGCGGAATCTACTGCAAGGGATGGTAAACAATGAAAAGGGATTAAATTGCTTAACGCACTGCCTTTCTATGTGGGAACTCGACATCCATAACAACGACATGTGATATAGGTGAACTATAAACACCTCTAGCTAAACTACTAGCTTGGCCCATTTTTGTACACGAGTTGTGCATGGACCTTGGAAAATGAATTGATATTCTAAGACTTTGAGAAGCATTTGGAAATTAACTTGAACTTGCTTAGGATAACTGAAGCTTTATTAAAGTTGACCAAAAGATATGACTTAGATGTTTCCACTATGGTCCACTTCCAACCAACATCCATTGAATTGTTACCCGATTAAAGGGATACAATCTCCAATTCGGGTTTTAGGATTGTGGTAGAATATAGGAAGAACATATTCCCCTATTTATTCAATCAAACTTCATTTGGACAAATGAAATTCTGAAATAATTTCATAATTGTGAAACTTAGGACGCTCAAAAACTTGAACTAGAACTTTGAACTTTAAATTAGAATACAAACTTGAGCTCGGGCATCCATTACTTAAAATATGGCATCCCATACCACCATACCCACTTTGATGTTGATGCAAAACTTAATTTTCTAGGTCATCAAGCCCACATCCACACCATTCTGAACTGAGTTCCACCTAAATCAAATCTTTCTAGATTCAAAACTTGTACCAAAAATTGATCATTGTGCCAATTTCTAATAAATGTGAGACTATGTGCAACTCAACCTTACTCCAAGGTTTAAACTTTCCCTTCCATGCTAGAAAGAAAAGCATATAAATCTACTCATAGATCTTCAATCTTAAGATCCTTTAACTAGAGAAGTGGTTTGGAATGAAAATCGTAAGTCCTTGGGTATCACTAACCTCTTTGACATCTAGAGTATATCTAAACTAGTTTTACCTTTTAATTATCACATATGGAGAAACTTATTCAAGATTCAATCCTACCTAGGACTAATGTACCTAAGAAGTAAATCTTTTCTCATCACATGAATCATTCATTACTTCTCTTCCATGTGATCATCCTCCTCTACCTCTACTCCTCTTGATCCATAGTTTTGATTGAAGCCTTCTTGGTTGCTTAGGCTTGGGTTTGACCTTGCTCCCCCTCTGCCTTGCAAGTTTCATCCACCTCTTTTGCATTTGCCTCTACCTACATAGAAAACTTGGGCTTGGCTTCCCTTTGATTTGAGCCTCCTTGGTTCATCTCCTCCAATTTCATCAATGTGAAAGTGTTCCACACAAACTCTAACTAAGAAAATAACAATAGTATCTGAACACTCTATAAAACAGTATCTCAAAAATCTCCGAAATGTGTGCCTAAAGAGCCCCAAGACCAACCCCGAATTAGAGGAATTATTCACTGAACCATTTTTGTAGATACATAAAGATAGCTATCTTAACCAGATAATCTTGTAATAGTAACCCTCCCAACATCTTGTAATAAATGATGAAAAAAACCATTTATATAAGATCATGCACTATCTTGAGTATGCATGTAGGAAGCCTGGCGACATCCATTGGGCTCAAAGACATGATCAATATCACTCCACATCATTGGGATATAGGTGACATATATCAGTATTGGAAAGGGATTATGTTCTCTCCATATTGAGATCGACATTTATTTCCATACTAATGTGTTCTCCTTTTCTAGAAGACCCATGTAAGATGCATACAAGTTCCCAATGCAAGTAGGAGGTTCATATGCGGCAAATCCGAGCCAACACCAAATCGACTATCACAATCTCCTAGCAAAAGATTACCCCTTGTTGCCACAATGCGAGTTCCTTGGATTTCAAGGTCCTATTCACATTGAAGGTCCACCTCATGGATGGATTGATCATATCCAATAAAAATCTCATTGTTCTCAAGTACTGATATGACCGTTCAACAATTTAGAATAGATATTGGAAGCCAAACTAGAGTTCAACCACACTTGGGGCATATACCAATTATTTTCAAAATAATTCAAAAACCCTATGAAATATTGCAGAGCTATAAATGTTATGGAAGAAAGCTAGATTCAAGGAATACTTTGGAGCACAACTACCTAGACCAAACTTTTGCAGGTGGTTTTATCTGATTTATTGTTCAACCAAGGCCAAAGAAAGACCTTCCAAGCACTTTTTTTTGCCCTCTCTTGTCTTCCATCCACCTTTGAGAAGGTTTAAATTGATACATAAGCTTATTTGGGCAGCCCTAAAGATACATGGAAGCCATATTCCATCAGAGAAAGAAAACTTAGTTGCAAAATCCATGAAGAGACAATATGTGTTAAAGTGCTCCCACATTTCAGCTATCACACTAGAATTATCTAAACCTCTGTGCATATGTATGTAGAATTTTACGTTTCCCATGCAAGATAGGTTTCCTCAACCGCACAAATGCATATGGTTTATTTTATAAAAAACTAGCCAATGACCTATCTATTCCAATTGACTTAGCACATTGGATAATGGAGCAACTATACCTAGCCAATCATAGGTGGGGGAGAAAACATGTTATTCATGGATGTTGTGCCATTGCAATAATTGTGTATATGTGCCTTGCTTATGACATCCCTATTGAACGTGCTCTTGATATTATCCATGTACAAGAATACAATAGCACCTATTGAAGAATCTCCCATACAACCAAGTGCATGAGAGCATTCATCCCGTGCTTACACATAGAAACATTACCATCACCACAATCATATCTCCAACCATCACCTCCCCAACCACTTTTTGTGATACCTCATATCTAGATGTATCTCTCATGCACCACTACCCTTGAAGGTCAGACTCATGTCAGAACAGAGCAACGCGCTAGCACAACACTATCAACAATAGTGGCTATTGAACCAATTTGCAACACATCATGTGGTCACTAGACTTGAAGGCAACACTACAATAGAAGGATTTTTTGTTCCAATTTCTAACATGGGAACATATGATTTCACCACATTTGATTTTGAGATGATAGATCCCATTAATATTGACTTCCAAATCTCTTATACACAATTTGTTTCATAGGAATATGAATGACCTAGCTACCCAAGCTCCCAAAATGATAGAGAAGAAGGCCATGCTAGTATAGACCATGAGGATGATGAGCTCACAGTGGCCAAAGATGATGAAGAGGAGCACATAGTTCTACAAGATCAGGGAGGAAAGACACATAAGACCAACAAAAGAAACATGGAGACACCCAAAAAGAAAAAGAAGTTCAGCTCACTCAAGAAGAGCCATTCCAGATAGATCCATTTATACTGTCACATTGCAAAGGCTTTATGCAACGATGCAGGTAGTTTGGGCTTGCACCAACTCACTGAGGAGAAGAGCCAAGATCTACTGAAACAAGAACTAGCGAATAGTGGATTTGATGCCCCATTAAAGGAAGCAATTAGCATGCTTATTGAGGGTCTTGTTATGATCGAAGCCCTCAACAACCTGTCTATATAGCCTCTCGAAAGATTCCATCCATGTTGCATCCATATTCTCCCTCGAGCAGGCCAAAATATCCAAGTTCTAGGGCCACCTAACCTCTCCTATCAATGTACCCTTTGCTAACACACACCACCATCCATCCCACCAATCGATACAACCTCCCTCATTGAGCCTACCATCCCCCCAATCATCCCTAGTTACCTTCCCTCCCAAGATGTACAAGATAGCTTTGAGGCACCATCTCGTACACCATCCCATTTGCACATACCAATCATATGCCCACCTCAATCCCCTCCAGATACATTTAGACCCTCATCAAAAGCTATTCTACTAACTTCACCATCCACGACCACCATCTCTACTCCCATCATAGAAAATGGATAACTAGAGAAGGAGAACTAGCCCTTACAATGCATAGAAAACTATTTTCAATAGAGCCTATACACAAAGAGAGATATCAATCACCATTGAGTAAAATGAAGGTTTGTCCCAAAATACTGAGAGAATGCTGCAAAGAATTAGTGTTGTTCTAGACAATGGCAAGTACCGTGTCAAGAAGCTCCACCTCCTTAAGTGCCAATGCACGAAAGAGGTAGGGTGATATGAAGACCATGATCAGTGATGTGCATGAAGGTGACGGTGAGAAGCACACAAGTGCACACACACATACACACACACACAAGGTAGCGGCAAGAGGAGACACAATGGAAGGCAGAAATCACACTTGCATTACTCAATTATCTCTTACACTCACACTCTTACAATGTAACTTGTCTAATCCCATTATGATTTCTAGTTGCATCTCATCTCTGTGTGTTGGAAATTGAGCTCTTAGGCAAATATTGCATCTTGTTACATATGTATGTGCATCCATATGAAGGGTAGGCCACCATAGTCATGAGAATAGTATGGCCTTTATTATCCGATCGAGTCCAAAATGACTGTCTACAACACCCTGGTGTGCAATCTCTAATATGCTCAAGTATTCACTCTCAAGAACACATTGTCTTAGTTATCCATCTCTTCCTATTTTGTACAGATTATTGCCAATGAGTGTGTAGTCTTGAGCTTCCTGCTCTAGACTTCTTTGTCTTGCTAAATTCATTTGTTAAGGGAATGTTTTTTTCCTCAAGTAAGTTATCATTGATTCACTCCATTCTAGTGTTACAGACGCATGCTATAAGTTTGCATGCTCGACTCATGGTCTAGCACAATAGATTGGACATTCCTTTCATATCCTATAGACATTTGCTTCCATCGAAGGCCAGTAATCTCCTAATCTATGCAGAGTCTATAGGGTGTAGTGCCACGAATGGTGTTGCTCTAATGCACCTACATGTGCTAATTGCAACCATATATTGTACTGTAATTCCTCTATGCAACAAGTAAGGATATTTTGATTATCTTGTTTGTAAATACTTCCTACCATTATTTGATATCTTTATGAATTAGTTACCTCCCCTTCCCTGATTCTGATTCGAGGGTTCTTGGGTCCAAATGTGAGAATAGGGATGATTGGCTAGGTCCATTTAGACACCACTTCAAGGCTAAACAAATATGCATCTGGTAAATCATGTGATATCCCTTGAGGGGCTTCTCTCTTAATCAATCATCAGAGATGATTTTCTAAGATGGGTTTTCACTTTTTTGAACACCATTTCAAAATCATACTCCATTAATAGTAGAAACCATCTTACCAATCTTCCCATGTTACAAGGCTTGTTGACTCGATGTAACAATGCTTCATGGACTGTGAAGAACATGTATTTGTTTGCCAGTAAATAATGTGTGAATTTCTTTACTACATAAACCATTCCTAATCCTTCTCTCTCAGTGGTGGTGTAGTTTCTCAACGCTATATTGAACTACCTACTTGCATATGCTATAAGAAGGTCTATATTGTCATCACCTATAGGTTGTGCTAGCACACACCCGATAGTGTAATTGGATGCATCCACATGTACATGGAATGGCTTACTCCAATCCGGTGTCATCAAAATTGGTGTTGAACACAAATGTTGTACACTTTTCTAGGTTCAAACAAACCTAACATTCTTGACATTTATCAAAAACTTGTTTCATTTCAGGAATGTGTATTTGCCTAATGTTGGAATGATCACATAGATCATCAACATAGACTTCCAAGCTCTTTCATAGGAACTCCTTAAAGACATGACACATTAGTTGTTGAAATGTAATAGGTGCATTTGTAAGCCCAAATGGCATCACTCAAAGTGCAAATATGCCCATTTTGTGGCAAAATCTATCTTATGCTAATCTTTAGGGGCAATGGCTACTTGGTTGTAGCTAGACAATCCATCAAGGAAGCTGTATACTTCCTTGCCTCCTACTCGCTCTAGTAGGTGTTCAATGATAGTAAGTGGATAACTATCTCTAATAGCGGATGCATTGCTGTTTCTCAAGTTAATGCACACATGTAGCTTTCCATTCTTTTTAGGCACAACCACAATGGGTGATACGCATTCGGTGTGCTCAATCTCATAGATAAATGCAGCTTCTACCAAATGATCTATGTCTTCCTTAATCTAGGCTATGTAGTTATCATTATAAGTGTATGGTTTATGTTTTGAGGGCATGGCTTCTTGAGTCATGGGAATGGCATCCATTTTGAGTGATATTTAATTTTATTGGAAAGCTCTTTATGTCTACTTCTAGTCTAAGACATCTCACCAATTCTTTGCATATGCTTTGAAAAAGAGGAATTTTGGTGTGCAAAGGTCAAGACATGTACGTGAGGAGATATATCCCCCAACAACATATTCATATACATGTACATATACATATACAAATACATATACATATACATATACATATACATATACATATACATATACATATACATATACATATACATATACATATACATATACATATACATATACATATACATATACATATACATATACATATACATATACATTTACATATACATATACATATACATATACATATACATATACATATACATATACATATACATATACATATACATATACATATACATATACATATTCGCTCTATAGATCGACAAGGGGTGCTAAATTCTTTTGTGATACCACCCCAATATTCTTTTCTCACCATCTCCAACAAGCATTAGAAGTGATGTAGGACTAAAACAGGATGAATGATTCCAAGTTTGAGGATCAAGAGTGTAAATAGATCCATCACTAAACAAGAGGATTGATTCCAAGTTTGAGGATCAAGAGTGTAAAAAGATTCATCACAATAAATATCTACATTTTGGGCTTTTGAAACCTTAGAACATTTTTTTCATTTGCCAAGAGAAAGCTCCCTCCACAATGTCTTTTCGTTGGATCATAAGGAGGTGGAACGACAATGTGAAGATATTACTTGGAAATTCTATAGAGGTCAACCATTGCGGTGGTCTTAGTCTATTCACATACATCACTTCCTAAGTATATCAACAAATCCCCCCTGGGAGTGATGCGGTGAACAAGGAGCTGGCACTCATGTATAAGGAAGTGCCAAGCTATTTGGAATCAATCCACAAAAGGAAGTAAGTCCAAAGCTTTGCGGAAAGCTTCAAAGTTCTCCCTAGGTAGAGCCTTTGTGAAAAGGTATGCAATGTTCTCTTGCCTGGGCACATATGCCAAGTTGATATCTCCAGCAGAGAACCTCTCCCTAGTATAATGATAATGCACCTCAATGTGCTTAGTGTGAGCATGGAACACAGGGTTCTTTGCAATTGCCAATGCACTTTGACTGTTCATGAAGATGGTGGTGGAAGAAGACTAACCAACACCCAAATCAGCCATAAGGTGTTTGAGCTACACACACTCAATAGTCATTGTGGAGGCTACCCTATACCCAGCCTCACAACTAGAAGTGGCGGCAGTAGGCTGCTTCTTGCTCGACCAAGATATACATGAGCTACCAAGCATGAAGCAAAATCCAATAGTGGACACACGAGCATCATAGCAACTAGCACAACTAGAGTTAGAAAAAGCATATAAATCGAGCTGTAGTTATCCCCCCTTGGGATAAAACAAACGAAGTAGTTGGGTACCACTCAAGTAGTGAAAGATGTGCTTAACTACCTGTGAATGCTTGACACCCGGGAAATGCATAAAGATGTTTATCTATGATGAATATTTGACTAAGTAATGAATAAGTAAATCAAGCATCCAACAACCTGCTGATAGAGAACAACATCAAATGCATCTCCAACATCATGAATACTTGATCGTAAACCTATCTCCATAGGAGTGGCAATAGCTTTGCACTCTTCAAGGCTAAAATGTTGCAATAATGTGTCAATATATTTTGTTTGGCACAGAGCTATTCCGCCATCAGCTTGCAAAAAATGGATGCCCTAATAATGACGAACATTCCCCAAATATAAAATCTCAAATGAGGCATGCATGTCAGCCATAAAATCAGCAATATGCTTCTCACAAGGACTAGTGAGTAGCATGTCATCAACATACACAACAATGATCACAAGCACATCATTAGCACACTTAACATATAAGGTGCTTTGAGTTGGAATATTCTCAAAACCATGTGCAATCAGATAGGCATGTATCTTTTCATAGCAAGCACATGGTGCTTGCTTTAAACCCTATGATGCCTTCTTTAACCTGCACACCTGGTTTTGATGCCCTTTCTGCACAAAGCCATGGGACTGAAAAACATACACTTCTTCATGCAAATCACCATTCAAAAATGCATTTTTAATGTTCAAATGATGTAGATTCCAACCATGATGAGCTACAAGTGCATATATACTACAAACAGTAGTCATTCGGCAAGTAGGAGCAAAGGTCTCATCAAAATCAATGCCTCTTTCTTGAGCATAACACTTTGCAATAAGTCTAGCCACATACCTGTCAAGTGTTCCATCATGCTTATGCTTAAGCTTGTATACTCACTTAGTGCCAATGGCCTTCTTACCAGGAGGAAAGTCACATAAAGACCAAGTACCATTTTTCATTAAAGCATCATATTCAGATTGCATAGCAGCAATCCAATTTTTTTGAATTTTGTGCTTCGTCAAATGAAAGAGGCTCATTCTCATCATATAGACTAGAGCCAGTCATAACATAGCAATCTGATGCAAAAGAGGCACTATGAGAGCCTGAAGAAGTATGATATGGCAGAGGTGCATCTAATTTGGTATCACACAAAATCTGCATCATCCGTTTTGGCATAGTTTTTGTCTCCTCAATATCAGCTCTCTCATCAACTATTTCACTACTTTATCATCTAATTTTGTGCATTGTTGTTCATGCACTAATGCATATGCTAGACAACCAAAAATGCGTAAGTGAGCAACAGATGGCTTACGACCATGGCAAACCTCATATGTATTGATTTGAATATACCCATGCATGCCTGGAAAAATCATCAATAAAAGTCACGAAGTAAAGATAGTTTCCAAAAGAGGTTGTTTGCATAGGACCACACACATTAGTGTGAACAAGCTGCAATGTTTGAGTAGCTCAAATTAAACCATCTTTTGGGAATGAGGAATGCTACATTTTGGCCATAATACAACCTTCATATACATGTTTACAAGGCGGCTCAAGTTTCGGTAGAGAGGACACCATTTCATTTTTTTGTAGGCATAGAAAACTAGCAAAATTTAGATGAGCAAAGTGTGTATGCCAAAGCTTTGCATCTGACATAGCCTGAGAATCATGTACTATACATGCCAAATCCTTCACAGATTTTTCATACTCTATGAGCTTATACAACCCATGACATAAAAGCCACAAGCAATAATCGTGTCTCCATTTTACAGATCATGAACTATACATCTATCTTCAACAAATTTCACAACCAAGCCAATCTTGGTTAAAGCTAAAATGATAACAGATTCTTCTTGATTTTGGCACAAATAAAGCATTTGAGAATGTAAAAGAACCACCATCAACACTAGTCAAAATGATCTTACCAACTTCCATGATAGGATAAGAGGAGTTGTTGGCGCATGTGAGGGTATTCCCAGTAGCGGTAGGCTCGATTGAAGTGAAGAAATTACGCTATGAGGTAATATTTTTGGTTGCACCACTATCAAAGTACCAAACATCTGAGTCTATTGTAGACATAAATTGTTCATGGGAAGATGGGTCAAAACTGCAAACAATAGTAAACGCCCATTCTTCATTCTGCACTAGATTAACATACTCTTTTTTGGTGTAGAGGCTTCTGCAACAACCATTCCAAACTCTTTTTTCTTTGCCTCTTTAGCAACCAATTTTGGACAACTCTTTATGACATGATCATTTGCTTTACAATATTTGCAAAACAATTTCTTCTTTTCTGTTTCCTTCTCATCTCTGTCATCCTTCTTTCATTGTGCAGAATTAGCATATTTTTGCTTACTAGTAGAAGAGCTCCATTTACCTTTGCCCTTCGGACTAGCTAGGAAAGCTGGATCTACAACATGCATAATGGACCTGTTCTACCTAGACTGATCTTCCTACAATAGAACGGAGACTAACTCCTCAAATGTTAAGGCATTTGGATTGCCTTTCATCATCAAATGAAGAGTGGAAGCAAAATTCTGATATGAATCGGGAAGACCATTCAGAATAGTCTACACAAGTGAACTGTCACGTAAGACTTCATCATCAGAAATCAATTGTTCCTTCAAATCTTTGATCTTTGTTAGAAAATTGTCCATGGAATCACCTTCATTCATGTGCTCACTCTGCAACTGTTTTCGGAGGTAAGCAACACAAGCCTCATTCCTTGCCTAGTATAAAGTGAAAAGTGTCTCCCAAGCATCCTTAGCTAATAGGAGGTTTTCCAACACCTTGGACAATATTCCACATTCCTTTTGCAACCAATACATGACGCATCATATAAGCCCACAATGGGTAATTGGTACTTTCCAACTTATCCTCAACAACCAACATACGGAATACATCACTGCTTTCAGCCATGGTCACTGTCTAAAATACCTTGATGCAGAAAATTCATGTAATAGGATGTTTTCCAACACCCTACACAATATTCCACAATCCTTTTGAAACCAATACATGATGCATCATATAAGCCCACAATGGGTAATTTGTACTATCCAACTTATCCTCAATAGCCAACATACGGAATACATCACTACTTTCAGCCATGGCCACTATCTAAAATACCTTGATTGAAAAAATTTACTATATCTCAAAAAGGTGAACAAAACTACCCTGTCAAGTTCTACTAAACCTATAGCAAACTTTGAGATACTTATACTGGCAAACCAAAACCTGTATATATCTTTGGCACAAAAAGACAAAATAGTATACACAAGCACTGTGATAGTGCATTCGGAGGCCAAAATGAGCTCAGGTGCTTCACAAAGTGCCTCCATTTTGATCTCCTAATCACCCTGAATATGCTCACCAAATTTCATGTGATTCTAAGACTATGATTGGAGGGGTGTCAATGACACCCTAGATGAAGCGATGAGCTGCTCTGATACCAGCTGTTGGAGTTTGAAGTCTGCAGAAGCACGCAAATAGCACAAGGAAGAAAACAAAGCTTAGATCATAACACACAATACTGAATGTATTACCACTAGAATGTACAAAGATAAGTAACTTGTTAGGGCAGTAGGCATATATATAAGTGGGAGGGAAAAAACATCTTAAAGAGGGAAAAAGGTGCCCCGATGGCCCTAGTGTGTTCACACACATCACTATCTAAATATATCAACACTTGTGTGGAACTATACTTGGAAAAAAAATATTTGTAGATTCTTCGCATATACCTTGAAGCCTTAAGCCTTGGAGTCCTAGAATCTCCACATGATGGGGGCCTAGCCCCTAGAACCCTTCTCAAATTCATGTCCTAGAGTCTCACTAGTACACTCAAGGTTCAAGTATGACTCTTTTCTCTAATTATATTAGGTATGGGATCTTTGCCCAACATGTCACAATCTTGTAATCACATATAATCTTATCTAATATCTATCTATCTATCTATCTATCTATCTATCTATCTATCTATCTATCTATCCATCTATCTATCTATCTATCTATCTATCTATCTATCTGTCTATCTATCTGTCTATCTATCTGTCTATCTATCTATCTATCTATCTATCTAATAAATGGCATTTCTGTTTGACATCATCATTCATCTCCTCGTACGCCTCAAAAATTTGGGCACTCAAATTGGCATACGTTTTAGATGTGGATGTTTACTTTTGATAGATTGTTCTTTATAATATTATATTTCCCTTCATTTCTTGTTTGTAGCTCAGTGATGAGTAGCACCTCCTTTAATGTCAATCCGGGAAGACGTGAGGATGGTATGAAGACCTCGAGCAAGTGGCGGCACAAGTGCGTGAGTGAGAAGCACACAAGCATGCACACACATACACACACACACGCGTACACACGGCAAGACCAAGAGAGAGAATCAATGGAGTTCTTTAGATTACTTTCACAAGCTCTTACAAGTTCGTTTCAATTACAATCTAACCTCAAAAATGAGCTCTCTAGCTCTTTTTATAGTTTTTGACTAGCTTTTGGCCCTGTCCAGACCTAGTGTCCGGCCTAGTTAAAAATTAGGTTCCAGGGCTTATTTGAGGGCTCAAACGAAGTCTAAAAATTATGAAATTTGGTACGATGGTACTTCTAATACTCCTCAAGCTCGAGGACTCCTCGGCTTGCACAAAATGGAGTCTAATCTACCAAAAACGGGATTTACAATGTTTGTGTAGTGATTAAAATCACTTGGGTTGTACATAATCTATGGGAAAAAATGATCTGGCCTTGTTGCCGTATTGTGCATGACTCCTTTGTTGCTTTGTATGCCAACACTCCCCCCTTCCTAGCGTCTGTCGTCCCTGACAGACCTTTGTTCGCGCGGGTGGTCGATGTAATATTGGATGACATTGGTGGCCAGTTCATGTTCTCCTATCCTTAAGCCTCTTGCTAGATCGGCTTCCAATGCCTCCCAATTTATTGCACCGGGGGTTTCTGGTTGCGGGGTGGTGTAGTACTCTGAATACATTGCTTGTTCACAAGCAAACAGTTGAAGCAGATGTGTCGGCTTTGGTGCGAAAATCTCCGAGTGGTACTCCCAGAAACCTGATCTGAACATTTCTTCGAAGGTCTGTTTGTAGCAGGCGGGGAGGTACTTGATGCGTGCATGCCAAGCGTAAGCCACACGGATACTGGGGGTGGTGCTAATGTCATACACCAAGTCGTAATTTCCATTGCTAAACCCCGGAAGACGTACCTGTGGTGCGGCTGCATTTCTAAAGGTCTTCAGCACTACTTGCATCATATCTAAGATTTTAAGCATCATTTGCGCTGCTACATCTTGCATGGGCTTCAAGCCCGGCATCCAGTGGCGAATGGTCCCCATCATATATGCTACCGATGGTGGTCCTTGTGGTGGCGCGATGTACGGGTAGTTCAGCCATTCCTTGCATTGCGCATTGTTCTGTACCTTGATATTAAATGCCTTCCACGACCTGCGGCGGGGGACTGGACCGTAGCATGGGTTGTACAGGAGGTGCAGCGGCGCGTTGTTCCATGTGCGTAGCATTTCTGGATAAGTCTCTAAAAGTTTCTGCCGCCATGTTGGTTGACGAATCTTACCTTTTCGCACCTCTGGAGGAAGGTCTTCGGGTTGAAATTGGGTCGCAAAAGTAGGAATCTGACCCGTGACTCTTTGTATTTCTGCATTATAATCAGCCAAGATAATATAATATGGCCTGTACTGGAGTTCTGATGAGAGAATCAGGCGTCTCGATGACAAGTTCTTGAAGTAATCTGATTGTAAAACAGTCTCCTCTATGACCCTCATAGCCTGATTTTGCACTACAGTGCGCTCTTCATGCGAGGTCCCTATTTCCTCCACTTGTCGTAACCATGGCGGCCGTGGTGCCTCGAACGTGTCCTGCGCTTCTTCTGTTTGTTGGCCTCCTGGGAATGGTTGCGGATCATATTCTTCATCAAACGTTTGTTCCACAGGAATTTGCACAACTTCTTCGTCCGTGGGAGCCTCCGGAGGGGAAGATGGCCTCTCATATTGTAGTAGGCGTGTTTGCAATTCAGTTACCTGTTCCTGGAGATCTTTTATGGCCTCTGCGTCTGAGAGAAGTGAAGCAGTAGAGGGGGTGGTTGGGGGGGCAGCTGCTGGTGCTTGTTGGTGTTCCTGCTTTAGTTGTCCCAGCTCCTCCGATAGCTTATCATGTGCTTCGAGCAGCATGGCATAATCTTCCAATATAATCTTGATATTATCGGGGGTCACTGCTTGAAACTTGGATGGGCTGATGGGTGCCCCCGGTGTGCTCTCAATAGCTGCCTCCAGGTTCTCTTGATTTTGTATTTGCAGACGTCTGTTCTCTTCCTGAGCAGCCGCAAGATGGCGTTTAAGTAGCGCCATATTTCGCTGAAGTTTTGAGTTGCGTTCCAGCTGTGTTTGTAGGTGACCTTCTACCACCTGCACTGCTTCCTGATCTACGTTCTGTAGCTGTACCTCCAATATATTATGGGCGTCTTGGAGGGTTTGGAACTGTGTGTGGAGGCGAGCGTTCTCCTCTTCTAGTACCGCAAGGCGGAGCTGTAGTGTCGCTGAGTGCTCTTGCAGGCGTGCGTTTTGTTGCTGGAGCTGAATGTAATCTGTTCTTAAATTTGATATACAAGCCAACATGGTGTCCAATGCATTACCTATTGATGAGTGGGGGGTGTTTACCGTGGAAGATGCATGGGAAGGGAATTGGGGAAGGGAGACAGTGAATGATGTGTCTACGAAAGTTGTGTGTGTGGGTGAAATTGGTGGAGGGGGAATGGGAGGAGGTGAAACCGTGGGTGGAGGTGCCGTGGGTGGTGAAATGTCCATCCCTTCAGGAGTGGGTGTTAGTGTGGGGCCTGCCATATACACTGGTATGGTAGGTGGTGTGTGTGTGGAAGTGGTGAATAGATGTGAAGTGGGGTGGGGAGCTGAAAAGACAGGGAATGGTTGAGGGCCTGGTTGAAAAGCCCTAGCAAAGATGTCCTGGAGGGATTGTAGAAATGGAGAGAGGGATATCGGGGGTTGGGGTCGTAAATTTGAGGAGGGCTGAAAGGGTTGCGTGGTAGCAGGGAAGCCCATGAATGTGGATCTAGGGTCAGGATGACCCGTGGCTGAGGGCGTTGGGGATGGTTGCCCTAGGGCAGGGTCTAGGAGGGGTTCGGCGGATTGTGTAGTGTTGGGGTTGTCTTCGAAGATAGGATTATCAGTGGTAGAGAATAGGGTGGCACTGGAGATCGGAGTACGGAAGATGAAGGTGGGGTCGGTGGATTGAGTAGTCGATGTGGTTTCTACTGTTTCTCTTCTAGGAGGTGATGGTGGGGGAGTAGGTGGTAGTGGTTCGGTGGACTCCTCATGGGTGGCTGGGTGCTGTTGGCTAGCTGTCTGGGAGGTTGTTCTGATAGTTTCAGGTGTAGTAGTCGGCTCTTCTGCAACTGTAACGGGAATTTGTATATTTTTACCTGAGCGAGGTCGTGTCTGGAACCTTCGTGGGTCATATTGAACTGAAGGCCTCTGAATGGCAGTGCGCACAGCTTCTACAACTCCATATGTTTCTGCCATCAATAAGAGACCTTCCCTGTACTCTGAGTCAACTCCCGCTTCTTCCAACAACTGAGTCATAAGTACTCTGCTGCTCTGTTCAGTGAGTAATTGCTGCGATCGTACTCTTTCCATAATCTGATACAGCCTTCGGAGTTCTGCTGTATATGCTGGGGCTTCAGTGGTCTCTTCTTCATACGCTTCTTCTTCTTCCGGGTGTCCGTGTTGTTGACTTTCCTGAGTGTCACTCCAATGGACATGTCTACCGTCTGTAGACTTTCTTCTTCTTCGTGAGGATGTGCCCTGCTCCTCTGCCTCTGAGTAAAACTCCACATCAGAGAATTGTGTGCTTTGTAGGAATGCTTCGAAATCCTGGGGGTCCAGTCCTTCAGCCTCTCCAGTGGCAGCAAATTCGAATTCAGGGGTGACAGGAGGAGCCGATGGGGTAGGTTGTGTCGTAGTGTCGGATTCCGACCTGGGTATCCTAATGGTAAAGGGAGGTACCGTGCCCTCTCTTAATGGTGATGCCTCAGGAGTAGTCAGGACTTCCCTTGTCTGGACACACGGGATCGCGCCCCTCATGCGTTTGGACTGATGTGTGGATGTCTTGAGCCTTTTAAACATTTGTAATTGTGCCCAAGTTAAGGCACGCTCAATGGGGACATCATATGCCAAGCATCGGTAAATGATGCGTGTGAGTGCACAGCATCCGTTCACCACTAATTTCCTAGAAGCCCGTTTGTTTGCTTCATACAACTGATCTATAATCCACACTGGTAGCTTAATAGGTAACGCACCTGCTTCCGCCAAGTAGAGAGCAAACCAGATCTTCTTGTGTGGTTGCGTGAATCGGTCTTGACCGGGGAAGGCGAAGTGTTGCATGCACATTCGGAGAGGGATGGACACATTTGGGGTGAGTGCTGCCATGTCTTTCAGCTTCACTACTTTCCTGTCCTTCATGTTGGTGGGAACGAGAGCATCCTTTTCTGAGGGCACATGCGTGCCATGCATATTTAACGCATCGCTTACCAACTCCACAGTGAGTTCAAACCTCTTCAACTCGTTGTTGCCCAGCAATGAGGGGAGAACAAATGATCCGGGTTGGTCCTTATCTTCATTAGCTTGTAATGTGGAGACCAGATAATAACATCGGAGGAGATCGGGTTTAGGTAGTGGGGCTTCAAAATATTCCGCCAATCCTGCTCGTTGCCATATGATCTGTAGATCTTCTGTGTTCTGTAAAGTCTCGAACTCCTTGGAGAAAAATTGGAATCGCACCCATGATCTGTCATACTCGCATTTAGACTCCCAGATATACTTCGCCTCACCTAATGGACCGGGCATGCCATTGAACCAATGAGAATTGGCATGAACTCTTTCCGTGATGCCTGTAGGTGGATCTGGCACCGGGAGTTGCTGAAGGTGTAGCATCTCCACTGGTCGTTCCGTCGGGGGCACATCCACGGGTATACTATCCACATCAATTCCCGCAGTAAGTATTCCCACTTGTGAACCCGAACCTGTCGCTTCTGCCATTTTTCTTCTTGCTTTCTGATTCTGTGAGAATATAGAATCATGTGTTAACATCGTAATGGACAAAATAAATCCGTTGTTGTCCCCGTTACAACATTAACATGAGGTAGATGGTGAGTTAGTGGTTAGTAAGTGCACGAAGATAGTGAGTGTAGTTAACGTTTGTGTATTCCTAGGAGACTAATGCCGTTAGTAAGTGGGGTGAATTTACAAATCGGGGTCGGGGGGTTTATTACAGGTCTTAGACTGCCAAATGCAGTGGATGGGCTTTGCTTTCGGTTTCGTAGGGACTCTAGAGAGCTGTGTCGGTGTCGCCGTTTGGGAATGGGGCCTTTTAGGGACCCACTTATAAGTGATTTTATGCATGCTCATGGGTCTTGGTGTGTTCCTAAGTGTTGAGCACGAGGGAATTCTGGTTGTACTCGTAGAAGGGTTATGCTGCATAGATTGTGGCCTTGGCGTAACTACTTGTGCCCTCAAGCAAACCTTAGGCACCCAAATTTGTCTAGATTGTGGGCTTGCCTTCATCTACTTCTTGGGCACCCAAATAGATTTTACTTTAGCAGAAGAATTTCTGAAAGACTTCTTATTAGCGTCGTGTGGTTGGTTACTAATAAGAGGCTTTGCCCGCGTAGTTGACGGTGGTGCACCCGGTCGTTCGCCTTTCCGCACCCACACCTGGTTTATTTTTTGGGACATTCTGCTGCTCAGGTATTTTTGATCTCGGACATAAGTAGTTCTCTGCTTCTTCTGCTTGTGATCCGCCTTTGGTTGCTGTCTCCTTCTGGCCTTTGGAAAAGAAGGGAGTTCCGTTGCATCCCTGACTCCTTTTTTGCAAATATCATTCCTCTGCAACACAGGGTTTTGAACAAGAACAGCATGGTCATCTTCATGTGTACCCCTGGAAGGACCAGGAGTCTGTGCCTTTCCTAGTTCCTTGAGTGCTCCATTGTCTAATTCTACTGTGACTCGACTATGATTGAGCCAAACCTGGAGAAGTCCACTTCTTAGGTTTAGATTGACTGCTTGGTCATAGATCCAATCCTGACCCAAGACGAGAGGTTCAGTGAGATCCTCATCTTGACACACTAGTACTTTAACGGTCATTGCCTCATCGTGAATGTAGAGGGGAAGTTCCACCTCGCCCATGCAAGGGGTTTCCACGCCTCCCAATCCTATGAGATATGCTTCCACAGGATGGACAGTTAACTGTAACTCTTGACAGTAAGACAACTTAACAGCGCTAGTGGCCGCACCTGAGTCAATCAAGGCTCTTACGGTCCTTGCACTCTTTCCTTGTCCTATATCTATGGTTATGAAAGGACGTCTATCAATTATTCTACTCGAGCTTGTTCCTGCAACTTCACACATGGCCATGGGATATCCTTGATCTGCATGGTCAACTGTTGTAGTCATATCTCGGCCTTGTCTGCGTAACTTCATCCTTCTGATGCGTTCTAAAGCCTCTGCTTGAGCCTCTTCTCGAATGCGCTTTTCTTCCTCTTTGCGTTTCTTAGCAGTGTTGAGTCGGCTTAGCATTTCCTCCGTGAGGGGTTCTTGATATAACTTGACTCTGCAACCGCTAATATAATTTGGGAGAACGTCACCCTCTAACGTGGCTAGTTGTACTGCTCCGCTCGTGGAGATCCTATTGATGATCATAGGTCCGTAGCCTCTCTTTTCTAGCTTCCTCGCGTGTTGTTTTAGTGTATAGACTAAGAGTAGATCTCCTGCTTTCAAGCCTTTATCCTTCACATGGGCATCGAAATATGCCTTCTGTCTCTTCTTGGCTGCATATATTCCAGCAGTGGCTCTCAGTCTTGTTTCCCCTAATCGTTCAAGGTCAAAGATCCTAGAGGAGAGCTCATGACCTGTCCATTCGTGCTCTTGTGCTACTTTCAATGTAGGGATCAAGAAGTCCAAGGGTAACACAGCGTTCTGACCGAATACCATCTGAAAGGGGGTGGCTTGGAGTACCGTTTTGTAGGCAACTCGGTATGCCCAAACAGCATGGTGTAGCTGTTTGTCCCAATCAGAGCGTTTAGTGTTCACTAATTTCGTCAGTACATTGCATAAAATCTTATTAGTGCTCTCAGCTTGTCCATTAGCTTGAGGATGATAGGGGGCAGACTTCTTGTGTATTACCAAGAATTCTTGGAGTAGATTTTCAATTACTTCATTCAAGAAATGAGTGCCTCTATCACTTACAAGCTCTATAGGTAGTCCATATCTCGTGAATACATTCTCAAACAAGAATTTGGCAGTTGTTTGAGCATCGTTCTTTGTCGTAGCCTTTACCTCTACCCACTTGGTAAGATAATCTGTTGCCACAATGATGTATTCCGCATGAGAACCTTTAGCTGGGGGATTAATAGGACCTACGAAGTCTATTCCCCACTTAGAGAATGCACGTCCACCCATCATAGGTTTCAGTGGCATCTCATCTTTGCGTATAGGATACTGAGTCCTTTGACAGACATCACATCGTTTCACATAGGTATGTGCATCCATGTGAAGGGTAGGCCACCAGAAGCCCGCAAATAGTATCGCTTTGATCACCCGTTCTGGCCCAAAGTGTCCTCCTGCTACACCTTGGTGAGCAGTTTCCAAGATCTTAAGATATTCACTCTCATGGACACACAATCTCAGGTAACCATCCTTACCGCGTTTGTATAGATTATCACCAATGAGTGAGTAATCCAAGGCTTCTTGTTCTAAACTCCTTTTCCTAGCCAGAGTCATGTCTGGAGGGAATGTGTTTGTCCTCAGGAATGATACTAGTGGTTCGCTCCAATCTGGCACAATGGATACTTGATAGAGAGTGGCATGTTCTACTGGTGGTTTGGTGCAACAGATTGGGCATTCCTTGCACAACTTTTGGACATCCGCTTCCATAGTTGGCCAATGCACTCCGAATCTCTTTAGAGTCTGCAAAGTTCTTTGCTTTGAATGGTGTTGCTCTAACGCACCTACATGTGCTAATTGCAACCATTTAGCGTACTCATCCTCTTCTACGCAACAAGCCAAGATCCCTTGATCTGTGTGCTTGTACATGCTTCCTGCCATGATATGGTACTTTTGGGCTTTTACGATCTCTCTATTCCGTGTGTTCACCACTGGATGATTAGGTCCGTATGTCAATACTGGTACTAGTGGCTTGGCCCACTGCGGCACCACTTCCAACTTAAACAAGTAAGCATCAGGAAGGTCATCTGACACACCTTGTGGGGCTTCTCCCGATGTGAGCCTGGAGAGGTGATCTGCTCGTAAGTGAGTCCTACCTTTTCTTACCACAACCTCAAAATCATATTCCATTAGCAAGAGAAACCATCTTACTAATCTTCCCGTATTGCATGGCTTGTTTACTAGGTACAACAATGCCTGATGATCAGTAAAAAACTTAAACTTATTTGCAAGCAAATAGTGTCTAAATTTCTTGACTGCATATACCATGCCTAATCCTTCGCGCTCCGTAGTGGTGTAATTCCGTTCAGCTGCATTCAATTGTCTACTGGCATAGGCAATTGGAAGATCCATATTTCCTTCACCAGTAGGTTGTGCGAGTACACATCCAATAGCATAATTGGATGCATCAACATGAACGTGGAATGGCTTATTCCAATCTGGTGTGGTCAAGATTTGTGCTGAACATAATCTTCGTTTAAGCTCTTGGAAGGAATTCTCACATTCATCCGTCCACTCAAAGTTTGTCAGAAGTCCGTACATGGGCTTTGCAATGACAGCATACATGTGGATAAATCGTCGATAATAACCACAATGCCCCATGAAAGCTTGTACTTCCTTGACATTCTTTGGCCTAGGTAGCTCTGCTATGGCTCTCACTTTCTCTTCGTCAGTAGATATGCCATTCTTTGACACTATGTGTCCTAGAATCTTACCTTGCCTGACCATAAAAACGCACTTTTCTGGGTTCAGGCAGACTTGATATTCTCTACATTTGTCAAAGATTTGTCTGAGTTCAGGAATATGAGTTTGTCTAACATTGGAATGAGCACAAAGATCATCAACATAGACTTCTAAACTCTTCCTCAGGAACTCCTTAAACACATGGCACATCAGCCTCTGGAAGGTAGCTGGTGCGTTGGTAAGCCCAAATGGCATTACTCTAAAAGCAAAAATGCCCCATTCTGTGGCAAAGGCTGTCTTATGCTGATCCTCTGGAGCTATGGCTACTTGATTGTAGCCCGAAAATCCATCAAGGAAGCTGTACACTTCCTTGCCTGCCACTCTTTCTAAGAGATGTTCTGTTATGGGAAGCGGATAGTTATCTCGAATTGTGGCTGCATTAACCTTTTTCAAGTTAATGCACACACGCAGTTTGCCATTCTTCTTGGGCACCACTACGATGGGGGATACCCATTCAGTGTGTTCAATTTCATAGATAAATCCAGCTTCAACCAGTCTATCTATCTCTTCTTTGATCTTAGCAGCATAATTATCGTTATATGTATAAGGCTTTTGCTTAGAGGGTTTGGCATCTGAGGTCATGGGGATGGTGTGCGAGCATATGTCCGGGTCAACCCCTTTCAAGTCCTTGTAACTCCAAGCGAATACATCTCTGTACTCTCTTAGCAAGGCAATCAATTCGTGCTCTTCTTCTTCTGTCAGGTCATGGCCTATATACGTGCATCTCTCCTCTCCTTCTTCTATGGCCACTACTATTTTCTTGGTGGTTTCTTTGTTATCATAGGCCTCTCCTGATTGTGCCTCTCGTTTAGGCATTCTTATCATGACTCTCCTATCATCTATCTCATACTTCTTAAAATTTTCTGGGACCTCAAACAAAGACTCTTCCTCCTCTGGTGAGACTTCTTTCTTCTTTCGTTTCTTTCCTTCTTCCTTCGGGGTCATATGTGTTGCTAATCTTACATCATTTGTAACCTCTCCATGCCTCTGGGGTTGAAATTCTACTTCATGGAAATATTCTTCATCTGATGCAAATGGTGGGTCCATAATGATTGACTCTAGATCGGAGTCACTTGCATCCTCAAATGCATCAGGGCTAGGTTCGCATTCTTCTAGAACTGCCTCTCCCATGATTGGCTCTATGGAGAAGACTGAAATATCATAGCCATCCTCATCACAGTGAGGTGTCCATTGTTCTTCGTTGATGGCTACGTCCATTGTTGCTAAGATTTCTGCCCAGCCATGGGGTTCGAATTCCTCGTCTGGAAAAACTACAGGTGCATAGGCTGGGTCTTGAATGGGTCTATGGGTTTCGTTCACACCTATTTCTTTGGCCTTTCCCTCTTCTCTTCCTCTACTGCTACCTTGCACATCCATAAGTGGGTGTCTTCATGCATCCATGAGGATCCAGACCCTATGGAATGCACCGATTCTGTGTCATCTTTAGCTCTATGGATGGGATTCCATTGGATAGGAGGGACATCTCTATGAGAATAATCCTTGAGATTGACTTTGGTCGTAACACCCAAGTGTTGCAAATACAAGGAGTTGGTTCCCCAATCCTGTACCACTTGCAATTGTCGCATAAATGGTCTTCCCAAAATCATCTCATAGGCATGATTTTTGCTGAAGTCACATATAGCAAAGCTATGTTCAAACTCGACACCACAAGTGGTGAGAGTTATTCCTTCTAGCAATCCTAGGGGTCTCTCTATGTGACCATCGGCCATTTGTAACTTCATCCTTGTCGGCCTGAGTGCTGGCTTGCCCCAACGCTTCCATAAGGAGGTGGTGGCAATTGCAACTCCTGCACCTGAATCCAAAATTGCCTTGGTGGTGTACTCCTGGTAGGTGATGGGCAGATAGGTGTTCCCTTCTTCACCTTCACACATATCTCCTATCTTATCCAAGGGAATTTCTGGCACTGTCCTATGGGATCCTGCCTGGGAACGAGGTTTTGCTATCTCTGGTACTTGTTTGGCTACATGTTTCCATAATTCAGGTCTACCCTTGAGTAGCTCTTCTAACTTGAGATTACACTGCACGTTAGTGTTCTTCACTACCTCTGTGTTCCTAGGTATGACTGAGTCGTCGTTCCTTACCAAGACTGTGGGTGCTCTCATACATGTGGACTTTGCCTCCCATGGGCCTGTGAAGTGGGGTAGCTCCTGTATGGAATTAGACTCAAAATCCAATCTCTCATGAGACTGAGTACTCTCATGTTCTCCGTAAATGGATGGGATGTCTTGTGGGAACTGGTCGTGTGCATCATCCACAAGTTCAAAAGGAGGGGCGACCTCGCTTTCGTTATCCCATTTGTCTTCTTGAATCTCTCGTAGGAAGTCTGGTGCAAACCGATTCATAGAAGAAGAAGTGTCTGGCTCCGTGGAATTGGGCACATAAGCAGCCTGTAAAGGGGGGCTTGTTCTATCGTTGGCTCTCTCCTTGCTCTCATAAATGGCTGGAGCACAAGCTTCTTGGGGAGGATTACTTATTCTATTACTTTTCCGAACAGGCTCATACACTCCCTGAGAAGGAATGTAGGCAACCTGTGGAGGTACTTGAGCTTTCGAGGGAGGCTCATCTGCCTTTTGGGGGGGAAGATAAGCTTCTTGAGGAGGCCCACGGGCTTCCTGAAGAGGCTGGCTTATCCGTTCTCTTGCCCTTTCCTTTCTTTGAGGGGTAGGTTCCTTTTCTGGCTGTGCTATTGGCCTCTCTATTCTTTCTAAGGAGGGGAAGTTGTCCGGTTTAGGGGCATTGGCCACATACACTTCTGATTGGGAATGATTCCTGTTTTTGCTTGCTTTTTCTTGGTCTTGATTTTTTTCTTCCTTTTCAGATCTTGCAATTATCCTCTCTAACTTCTCTAGGAATCCATCCAAATGTAATTGCGTTTTGGCTGACCCCGAGTAATTGAAAAGGCGACTGGCTTCAAACATGGTCTGAGCCAATGCGACCATTTTCGCGCACAGTTTGGTTCTTTCTATCTCTAGGTCAGCTCTAGGATAGCACTTGTCATGATCCGTGACGTTTGGCCCTTCTTGGATTCTGGCCTGATAGGCTTTAAGCATCATGTCTATGTCTTCAGGAGTGGGATCAACTAATACTGATCCTGTTTGGGGTGGTGGGTGGGTTACGTGGGGTGTCTTAGAGGGTGAAGGGATGGAGGGTGATGGGGATGGTAGCGGTGGGAATGTGTGAGAGTGCGGTTGAGATGTGATCTCTATGATTTTAGCCTTGGTTTCTCGTAGACTTTCCTCAAGTTCACTCATCTTCTTTGCCCATTGCCTTTTCATGCGTTCGCGGCTATCTCTCCAAGCTCTTGTTCTCTTTTTATTTTGGCTCTCAGTATCGCTAGCATCTGGGCTCTTTTCCTGGCCTACCCCTTGGTTTTGCTGCAATGCCTGAGCCCTAGTGACTACCTGTACTGGTGCAGTGGAAGTGACACTTCCTGAGGGGTCTACCACTAACCCAACAACGTTGATAGGGGTGATTTTTGGCATGCTATTGGGGTTCTTTGGGCAATCTCGTAAGAGATGCTCTTTTCCACAATCTTGGCAGAAGCCTTGGATATCAAGGACTGAGTTTGTGTGGGCGGAGGCAAGGAACAATCACGAATGAGGTGATCTCCTTGGCATCTGTAGCACGGTCCTCTTGGGAATGGAGGTCTTACTTGCCTAGATTGAGGCCTAGGATTGGGGTTTGCATACATGACGTTCGTGTAATCTGATTCCCCACTAGGTTCGTTTGTCTCTTCGCTATAATAGGACTCACCATGCTCAGGAGACTGCATGTAGTAGGCCTGGGGGCTATCAACATGTGTGGAATCAAAGCTATGGTCACTTGGGTCACTTTCTGAGATCAATGAGGTTACTGGTACTATGGCCCTATTCAGGTTTTCTTCTGCAACAGCATACTTTACTGGAATCACGTTAGCGGGGTTTGGGGGCTGTTGAGCGAGTACCGGTTGGGGTCTCTGTTGGGCCTGATATGGTTGCTGGTAGGTTTGTTGGGGTCTAGCATATTGTGGTGGTGGAGGGTACTGGTTCTGGTATCTGCCTTGTTGGTAGGGCTGAGGGTATGGTTGCCTAACTGCCTGCTTGTTGTATGGGCAATCTTGTGCGGTGTGATTGGTGTATCTTCGTTCTATGGTGCAATAGTGGCTATTAGGATTGACCTGGGGTTGAGCCATAATGGGACATACGTTTGCCATGTGGTCACCACCGCATGTATAGCACCTCTTCGCTGGGGCGAACCTTGGGATTTGTTTGCTAGTTACACCTAATTTCTGAGCTACCTTTTCGGCAAGTTCCTCAATTGATGTGGATTGCGTGGAAGAGTGACTAGATGCGCTATCTGAATCTTTGTAGATTTTGGAAAGCTCTAGCTCTTCCCCTAGGTTATCTTCAATGTCAATGCACATGCGTACACATTCTTCTATGGTCCTAGGGTCCTTCAGATACACATAGGATCTCAATTTCGTACTCAGCAATCCATCAAGGAATAAGGCTACTTGTTTAGCAGATGTGGGTAGTTCCGAAATAGGGCACCTCTCAAGATATTGTCTAAATCTTCTTCCGGCCAATCTGACAGTCTCTTGGGGGGTCTGTTTGAAGCTGTGAATCAATGAGGAGGTATTGTGTCTTATGCCGCTCTTAGAGAACTCTACGATAAATGCCTCTAGGAGTTGGTCTATGCTCCTGAACTGACGCTCATCTAATGGCTGAAACCATGTAAGTGCTGTGTTCCTAAGGGTTAGACCGAAGGCATTGTACTGCGTGAACAGATCTTCCACTTGTTCAGCTCTCAGGACTTGCTTGAACTCCGCCACATGATCATAGGGATCTCCTGTGCCATCAAAGTAATTCTTCATGGACTTAACTAGCTGGGTGGGTCTCAAAGTTCTTGTGTGCTCTCTAGGCCTCGGCAGAGGGAATCCATCTACATTTCTTTGGTTCCTGTGGGCTCTATGCATCTCAGGTTCTACCCTATTCGTCTCTGTTCTCGTTCTTTCTCTGCCCACTGGGTTGGCAAAACTTACTTCTGGTCTATCTCTACTTCTGTCTCTTTGCGTACCATGAGCTTGGGAAGTTCCAGCCCCAGGGTGACCATAGGATACATTTGATCTTGGTTGAGGGAAAATAAATTCACCCTTCCATGTGTAAGCATGCCTATCATTTTCTGTCACCACAAAGATCCTCTCCGAGGTGTGGTCTAAGTAGGTCACTCTACCTGGGCTATCTGGATCCTTAAACTCATAGATCATGATTGTTCCTATATCAGTTGGGTGATCTGATTTATACCTCCAAAAGGCTTCGTCCGTTTCTCGATTGAGAAGCAAATCTATGCACTTGTTATCTTGGGGGGCCCACTCAGGCGTGATAATCCTAGTGAGAACTGATTTACCTCGAGGGGTTCTAGGTTCCGCACCCATATTCCCTTGTTCCAGGTCACCTAAGTCCGCTTCTGAGATTACATTTCCAAATTCATCTGTCCTATCTGGATGACTGGTGACTACGTATATGGTTCCTTCCTTGTCCAGGTATGCACCGTTTTCAAACTTGACAGCTGGGTGCTCTAGTCCTATGGATTGGTCAGGGTTTTTAATCTGGACCACAGATCTTCCTAGGCCGTCCTCATAGATGCTAGCACCTAATCGGTTGGTCCTAAGGTATTCCAACTGTGTTTTGTAAGGGCCTTCTACCCTGTACAAGTAAGGCACACCTGAACTTCCCGTAGGTCTGTCCATGCCTCGAGACATCTCTGACTCACTGGTATCAGAGCTAGGGTAATGAGAGTGGCGACTCAACTGCTGGGCCCAAGACCTTGCAGTGTGGTTGACACTAGCCTCTGAAGACCTAAGGCTTTGTCTTTCTCTTGCTAGGTGTCGTCCTGATCTAAGGTTCATATGCCTAACTGATTAGCCCCAAATTTTTTCCAGAGTACAACCTCGTTGCCGATCAATTGGTACCAGTCACTTGATTCTTTTTAGTTATTCCTCGTGTTTAAAGTCTTATCTGTTATTACGTCGTCAGGAATACTTGAATGTTCCTCGTACTTCCAGGTTGATCGTTCCACGTTAGGTTCTTTCCTTTATGTTGTCGACAATACAGAGATTAAGTTTTTAGCTTGAACTTGAGTTTTTAGGTAGTCTTCAACTTGATAGTGGCCTATCGTCGCCCTGACTTACTCCTACTTCTAATCGTTCTTAGCCTAAGCCAGGAATTGACGAAGAGGAGTTGAGAATATTCTGACCTTTCTTGCCGAACCTTGCTCTTTAGTGCTCGAGAAGTTGATTCTCAAGCGTGCGCCACACCCTTGCTTGGATACTCTCACTTGCTTCTCAATAGGCCTGCATAAATCCCAACGTTAGCTCCAAGTAGACCTTTCAATTGACAGACAATTTATTTCAGACACTTTTTAATAACCCTTGTTCCCCCTCTTGTATTGCTAGAAATTTCCCCTAGAGCTCCCTTGGTGTTCCTACCCCTCTGTGTGTCAACTTCCAAATGTCCTATCTGAAAATCAACGCGATATTCTTATAAAAAACAGTTGAGGGCGTGTAGTATATGTCACGAGCTTTCTGACAAGCCCTAGAGCTCAGAAAATGGATTTCATACGCAAAAGTTATGACCATTCAGGGTTTAGGGGGTTACTAGACAGACAGAACCTTTCGGGGGTTTTAATGCATTTTCTAGGGCCTTCGTAAGTATATGAGTACATGAAAGTGCAAATATGCCCAAAATTTAGCCTAATTTTCCAAAAAATTCACTCCTTAATTTTTTGCCGAAAATGCCTGTCTATCGCGATAGACGGTGTCTGTCGCGATAGACACAATCTATCGTGGGGGCTGTCTGTCGCGATAGACGGTGTCTGTCGCGATAGACAGTGTCTATCGTGGATTTCTGTCTGTCGCGATAGACGGTGTCTGTCGCGATAGACGGTATCTGTCGCGGATTTCTGTCTGTCGCGATAGACGGTGTCTGTCGCGATAGACGCTATCTGTCGTGGAATTCTGTCTGTCGCGATAGACGGTGTCTGTCGCGATAGACAGTGTCTATCGTGGATTTCTGTCTGTCGCGATAGACGGTGTCTGTCGCGATAGATGGTATCTGTCGCGGATTTCTATCTGTCGCGATAGACGGTGTCTGTCGCGATAGACGCTATCTGTCGTGGATTTCTATCTGTCGCGATAGACGGTGTCTGTCGCGATAGACGCTGTCTGTCGTGAAATTCTGTCTGTCGCGATAGACGGTGTCTGTCGCGATAGACACTGTCTGTCGTGAAATTCTGTCTGTCGCAATAGACGGTGTCTGTCGCGATAGACGCTGTCTGTCGTGAAATTCTGTCTGTCGCGATAGACGGTGTCTGTCGCGATAGACGGTGTCTGTCGCGATAGACGCTATCTGTCGCGATAGACTGAAAAAATGCAAATTTTTGAAAAACTTCTAGTGATCTAGAGTGCCCTCAAGGTGTAGGTTACAGTGATAAACATGCATTCACAAAATGTTAAGATTTTCTGTCTGTCGCGATAGACAGAGGCTGTCGTCCCGGGACCTGTGCAGAGCCTGTCGTACCTGCGCACACTGTTGGGGATGATGGTACAGCAAAAAACCTGCAAAATAGCTCAGAAAACATGCAAAAACAGCACATGCAAGTTCGCTCTCTCGCTCTCTCTCACAAGTGAAATGAGGGAAATGAGGTGGAGGTGGGGATATAGTCAAAAACTGAAATTTTCGCGATGATGGAGATGGACGTGGGAGATGGTGATGATGATGATGGTGAAGAAGGTAAAAGAAATTCGATGAGAGTGAAGAAAATACCTACAACTCCAACGCGTCAACTCTACGTCTTACCATCACACGCTCGTCCTCAAAGCTCGATCCCCGGCAACGGCGCCAAAATTTGGTGTAGCTCAGTGATGAGTAGCACCTCCTTTAATGTCAATCCGGGAAGACGTGAGGATGGTATGAAGACCTCGAGCAAGTGGCGGCACAAGTGCATGAGTGAGAAGCACACAAGCATGCACACACATACACACACACGCGTACACACGGCAAGACCAAGAGAGAGAATCAATGGAGTTCTTTAGATTACTTTCACAAGCTCTTACAAGTTCGTTTCAATTACAATCTAACCTCAAAAATGAGCTCTCTAGCTCTTTTTATAGTTTTTGACTAGCTTTTGGCCCTGTCCAGACCTAGTGTCCGGCCTAGTTAAAAATTAGGTTCCAGGGCTTATTTGAGGGCTCAAACGAAGTCTAAAAATTATGAAATTTGGTACGATGGTACTTCTAATACTCCTCAAGCTCGAGGACTCCTCGGCTTGCACAAAATGGAGTCTAATCTACCAAAAACGGGATTTACAATGTTTGTGTAGTGATTAAAATCACTTGGGTTGTACATAATCTATGGGAAAAAATGATCTGGCATTGTTGCCGTATTGTGCATGACTCCTTTGTTGCTTTGTATGCCAACATTGTTGTACAAATCTTATTTGTGTTTGAGTTTTTCCTTGTGTGTTGATTACTTCAATAAAGTGGATTACCGTAATGATTTTCTAAAAATCGCAAATACTTTTAACTGTATAATCCAGAAATAGATAACAAATAAAACGACGTTTATTTTTTCATCCCTTTTTTTTTTTTGGGGGGGGGGGGGGGGGGGGGGGTGGGGGGAGCATGGTTTTCTTTTGCACGAAGTTAATTTGTGTTTGAAATTCCTGGTGCACAGAGGATCTGAGGATTTTATTACAGTTTATGAGATACTAATCTCCTTCATCAACATAGTGTAGTAGATTTTATGAGATACTAAGCTCCTTCATCAGCATATATTCTATTAGATTTTATGACATACTAAGCTCCTTCATCAGCATAGTATATTGCGCAGCAAGTGTCTTCCATCTTCCTCTTTTGTTCACATTTCTAGATGGACAATTTGTACTCTCTTATATTAATTCATATGCGGCATTCTTTGAGATCAACATTGATTTCATATGCTTTGGCATGCTTTGAAACTTGAACCTCCACTTTACTTCAAACTCAAGGGGCTACAAATTGACTTTGCTTATTTTATAGTTAGTACTGTCCATCTCTCTCAACATTACGTGCGATGGTGTATACTAATGTAAGTGTTATGCACGCTTCACAAAAAAAAATATGAACAGGAAAAAATATCATATAATATGAACAGAAAAAATATCAGATCTTAGGATGTACTTGAATATATATATATATATATATATATATATATATATATATATATATATATATATATATATATATATATATATATGCATGTCGTCAAACAAAGATAACACAAGTTGGAGCGATCTTCATATATCTTTCTGAGAAGATCTGCGTTAGATATGGCATGCGTTTTAGAGAAGAGAAATAGCGCTTTAGAGAAGAGAAGTAGTGTCCACGGGAATGTTGACCTTGGGGTTGATGGAATGTCAAGAAAAACACAAAGTTTTGAGTGAGGTAATCGAGGAGGTCTTGTGGAAATGAAACAGTAAACACAGTCACTTCTGAGAACTTGAAAGGCCCACATTTTTTTAAGTGACATAGTCGAGGCCTTGAGGAATCTAAATATGTCGTCCCCTCCCTTTCTTGGGGATCCGTTTCTTTCTAAACTTATCTTCTTATGAAGCTCCTCGAGTTGCTAAACCGGAAGAAGCTCATCGAGTGTCAAAACGGGAAGAGAGGGGGGAAGGGGGATTTTTATTTATTATTATTATTTTATTTTTTTTTTTGGGGGGGGGGGGGGGGGGGGGGGGAAGAGAGGGGCTTTTGGGGTTCTTACTTTGATCTCCTAAAAGGCTGAGGGATTTCTCTATTGAGTAGTTCTTGGGTTCCTTCTAAAGTCACTCTCACATCATTCCTTCCAAATCTCTTAAAGAACCTCACTTCTAACTGCATTCAAGAGGGATGTTGGGCATCCAATCACTTCGCTTCCTCGCAAGAGATTTGCAACTCAACTTGAGAATCCTTTGTAAGGAGATCCAAATCCTTTTGATCTCTGGATAAGAGAGAGAAAGATGACTAATGCCTTCCACGTCACAATGACATTTGCTGCAAGGGGTGGAATTAATCAACTTGTAGCCTTTAGAATTCATCGATATGTCTCTAGGAGAATTTTCCAAAACAAGAAAAATGTCCATCTCAAAAAAAAGGTATTGAAGGGCGTGGAATTTTAATTCCGGATTCTGATCTTCGACACCATTTATACCTTTGAGAATAAGTATAACGAGACTCCATTGCACAAAATTGTTGTGATTGAGATTGGAAGCTCAACTTCTGCTCAAGTTGTGCATAGTGTGTACCTTGCCCCCCTTCAACTAACTCACAGATATATACAACAATACTCAAGGAAGGATGGCACCCCTCACCAATTTTCCATGCATGTTAGCTCACTTGGTTGGGTTCTTCGCCTCTCAAGGTTGGGGACAAGGTTCAACCCCCATGGTTTTCTATTCAAACCAATTATTTCATTTAACCTTAGGATCATCCTTTCCCACTATCTACCTTAGCAAGATGTTGCTCTAGACAAGGATGAGTATCGCTTGTCGAGCTCTGCCTCCTTAATTGTAAATCCACGAAGATATAAAGATGATATGAAGATCATGAACGAGTGATGTGCGAGAAGGTGAAGGTGAGAAGCGCACTAGTTCCCACACACATGGAAGAGGCAATAGGATAGATAATGGAAGGAGAAACACTTCTATTCATTACTCAAAGTACAAAAGATCTCTTACAGAGCTCACACCTCAAAATTAGATAACTAACTTCCAAAAATGAGCTCTCTAGTTCTTTTTATATTTTTTGACATGAAGAGATGGGTTTTACATCTAATGGCGATTCTAGTTAAAAATTATGTCCAAAATTACTTTTGGGGGTACCAAACAATGTCTAAAAGTATGAAATTTGACATATATTTTTCTATCTAAGCTCCTCAAGTTTGAGGAATCCTCAGCTCGCACAAAATGGAACATTACATGGAAAAATTGGCTTTTTTATGTTACAGTGGGTATTGATTAAAGTCACTTTTGTTCCTCATGATGATGTTGATATTTGTAGGCCAATCTTGATGTTGTAAAATTTGATGGGGGTTCCCTTTGGTCTCATGTATTCACTCTTCACATGCGTCCTCTTCTTCTATGTTGAGAGCTACTACCAACACCCCACTCCCGCTCACATATGATGTCCCTGATAGAACGATGGTACAGGGATCAATTGATATAGTTTTAAAGGAGATTTTGAGCGAGGGTGTGCTCATTGACATGGACACTGCTTGCTAGATTTGCTTCTAAATTATCACAGGCAATGACCTTTGGTGTGTCTTCTCGTGGATATCGATATGCATTGAGTACATGAGTTGTTCACATACAAAGAGTTCAAGAAGATGTGTTGGCCTAGTTATGAACACCTATGAGTGATATTCCTTGAGCCCGGTGGTGACCATTTCTTTAAACATTTGTTTGTAACAAGTGAGTAGGCATTTTATCCTACAATACCATGTGTACCAAGTCTTTAGTGATGGATTTGTACTCATATCATACACTAGATCTAAATTTCCATGCTTGAATCTTGGTGTTGAGACATGGGGTGCTCAAATCTTCCGAAAGAATTTAAACGTTATTTGCATGAGATAGAAAACTTTCACTAACATCTTGGCTATTATGTCAATCATACGATGCAATAGTGGTAGCCACTCTAGGATGGTTGCTATCATATATGTGGCAGTTGGGGGCCCTTGTGGTCGTGCAAAGTAAGGATATAAAATTCAAGCTTGGCACTTGGGATCATTCTGCATCTTAATAGCAAAGGCTTCTTGGAACCAACATTGTGGAATCAGGCTATAGCATGGATCGTACATAATATGCATAGGGTCCTTTGACCCTATATACATCATCTCTAGGTATTCGTGTAATAATTTGCATCTCTAATTTTTCTGGAAGATGATGCCCTTGGTTGCATGTGGAGGTATGTCCTTTGGTTGGAATTTCATAGTGTGAGTTGGTAGTTTCCCTATAATCCTCTCAATCTCTGAGTTGTACTCAGCCAAATACATAAAATACAGTCTGTATTATATCTCATTGGTAGAAATTTATCTTTTTCATGTGAGTTCTACAAAGTAAGGTGACTTTAAGATAGGATCCTCCATCATGTCCATGACCTAGAGTTGAGCTTCAATACAAGTTGAGTGCATCTTCCCTAACTCTTCTATCAACTTTATCTAGGTAGGACTTGGTAGTTCGAAAGTGTCTTGACCCTCTTCGGTTACACGTCCACGAATGCCTACTTTGTGGCTCATACTCTTCTTTGACTGAGGGTTCTACTAGAATAGTTAATGTCTCATCCCTCTTAGGGAGATCAAGTGGGGAAGCAAGCCTTTGGAGTATGTCTTGTTTAGCTAGTTGAGCCGGGAGGGTACGGACTTGCTCTCATAGTTTGCTTGTTTGGGTGGTGGTTTTATCTATTCACATGGTGATGTTGTTGCCCTTGTGTTCCTTAAAGTGGCACATTCTTTGGTTATCTTATCATGAGCTTTGAGTAATCATGCATGAGCTTCCAAAATGATATTGATAGTATCAAGCAAAATTTCTTGGAAATGGTTGGGACTAAGAGGCAATCCCACATTATCCATAGCTGCTTTAAAATTATCCCGGTTTTGTTCTTCCAAATTCTAATTCTCCTCGCATGTAGCTGCTAAGTGTCTGCACAGAAGTCCCATATTGTCTGCTAGTCTTGCACTCCATTCGATCTATACTCTAAGCTAGTCTTTGATTTCCATGATGACGTCTTTGTTTTGTTGCTCTACTTGCACTTCCATAAAATTGTAATTGTATTTAAGCTTGTGTATCATGCATTAAGTGAGGTGTTCTCTATGCTCAATGAATTGAGTTGAGCTTCAGCTGAGTAGTGATATTCTACAACTCTTGATAGTGTTTACCTATTGCAGTGAACTCTTCATGTACTTGATTCTTACTAGTAAACATTTGTTGTATTTCACTATCAATGGTGGAAGACAAGTAATTGGAATGTGGATGGATAGTTGTGTGAGTATCAATGTATGATGTAGCGAGAAAGGGGGTAGAGATGGGGATCATGGGTGCTAGTGTGAATATGCTCGTGAGTGATTGTGAGGTTGGTGGAGGGGGAGCAGGAAGTGATGTGAGAAGTACAGGTGGAGGTGCCATGGGTGGTGAGATGTCCATGGCATTGGATGTGGTGTCTCTGGTGTAAACTATGAAAAGTGATATAGGTGTAGGTGAAAATGCATGTGAAAAATCAAAACTAGCTAGTAATGATGGTTGAGCTAGCAGGATAGAGTAGGATAATGTGATTTGCAATAAGACTATTTGAGTAGGAGGTTTGAGGAAGGGTTGGAGAAAGGATGGGGGAGATATGGTGGTGATTGTGGTAAAGGATGTGAATGATCTATCGATGGGTATGTGAATGGGTGGTACAGGTGGGAATGGAGGATGGAAGGGGGGTTAGGAATGGTGCAATTGTGGGTTGGATCAGTGGCATGCTCTTGATGGGAGTAGAGATGGGGGTTGTGGATGGTGAAGTTACAAGAATAGCTTGCGCTTAGGGTCTAGATGAGGTATCCTACCCTTATTGAGGTACACACATGTTGCTAATACCAATTACTTCTTCTTTTTAGTACCCTTTTTTATTTTTCATATGTCCAATAAACTTGTCAGGAATAAATTTCTTCTATTTACTTGGTTCTCATGGCATAATTTACGTTCTTTCTCTTACTGTTATCATGGTTGTGATATATTAATGTCTTGCACTTCAGTTCTTTAATTTTCTTGAACTTAATTTTTTAATGACACCTTATGCTTAAGAACTAGAACTAGGTCTTAGCCTAAGCTCGAATTGACAAAGGAGGTGTAGTCGATTTCCGACCTTATGGCAAGCTCCTTGTATGCTTTTGGTATGCTCCTAATTGCCCAAGAAACCTCCCAAGCACTGCTTCTTGCCTCGGTCTCTTGTAGTACCCATGTTTGTTTGCTTTGGAAGTCCTACACAGGTTGTTGATCTTGATGTGGGTGTGGAATCCTAGACAAAAACTCGAAAACATGCAAAATTGACACTAGCTCTCTCTCAATATCTATCTATCTATCTATCTATCTATCTATCTATCTATCTATCTATCTATCTATCTATCTATCTATCTATCTCTCTATCTATCTATCTATCTATCTCTCTCTCTCTCCCTCTCTCTCTCTCTCCTCTCTCTCTCTCATGCGAATGAAGGAAATGAGGTAAATGGAGGTGGATATGGGAAAAAATAAAAAAAATTTGATGGAGATGCTAATGCATGGCTATGAAAGGTAGAGGTATGGGAAGTGATATGAGGTAAAAGAACACTAGACAAGTGAAAAATCTTGTGAAAAACTCTAACTACATAGCTTCCAACATATGTCTCCTAGCACTCTTACCATCACATGTTCATCGTTGAGCACATCATTAGCAACGGTGCCAAAATTTGTGTTGCTCTAGACAAGGATGAGTATAACATTGTGGAGCTTCACGTCCTTAATTTTCAATTCGTGAAGGTGTAAGGATGATATGAAGATCTTGAAGTGATGTGCACGAAGGTGAAGGTGAGAAGCACCCCTGTGCACATACAAATACACACACATACATATGGAAGAGGTAATAGGAGAGATAATGGAAAGAGATAAACTTTTATTAATTACTCAAAGTAAAAAAGATCTCTTACAAAGTTCACACCTCAGAACTAGCTAACTAACTTCCAAAAATGAGCTCTCTAGATTTTCTTATAGTTTTTGAGGTAAAGTGATTGGTTTCACATCTAATGGCTGGTCTACTTAAAAATCATATCCTAAACTACTATAGGGTATCAAATGATGTCCAAAAAATATTGAATTTGACAAGTGCACTCTATCTAAGCGCCTCAACCTTGGGGACTTCTTAGCTTGCAAAAATCGATCATTACATGCCAAAAGTGGGTAGGTATTAAAATCATGGTTATTGCTCATGATGATGTTGACATTCGTAGGCCAATCTTGATATTGGAAAATTTGATGGGGGTTCCCTTTGGTCTAATATCTTCACTCTTTACATGCTTCCTCTTCTTTTGTGTCAAGAGTTGTTGCTAACACATGCCTTCAGGCTCTATATCTTAGTACTTGTTAGGCATTCAACCCTTGCTTGTGAGATTTCAGGAGTCCATGGATTTTATGCTCCCTTTCATTGTAACTTCAAATTAATTCAAGCTAATCCGAAAGAGTAGATCTAAATCATTGCACTTCGTTTAAAGATGAAATCATGAAAGGGAGAAACATAAAGCCTTGCAGAGCTCTTTATGAATATATGACCCCCTAGCTAAAGGAGTAATAATTCTTAGCAAATTGTTACAAAAAATTAAACAACATGACAAAGAAGATTTATGAACGTATCATTTCCTTGATTGGTGGTCCATTATTTTTCATTCTTTCACTTTGGATTACAAGCACGAGATGTTTAATTTTTTAAGCTCTTTATTCTATTTCCTAATGAGATACTGCTCTTTCTAAGGAAAGGATAATCCTCTTTCTAAGAAGTATTCTTTGGGAGTGCTCCAAGAAGATCACTGTAAGCCTTACTAAAGTTGACCAGAATTTGAGTTAGATGATTTCACTATTATGCATGTCTAACCAACATCCACTAAGCTTTCTCCTGTATTAAGAACTACTTTATCCAAGCAAGGCTTTAGGATTTTAATAGAATATAGGAAAGAAAGTTTCCCTCAATGTTGTCAACCCAACTCCAAATAGACCAAAACAAACTCTAAATGAATTTTACAATTATTCAACTTAGGATGCTCAAAGTTTTGAACATGATTTTGTTGAACTTGAACTTGATCTTGGGCATCCATCACTTAAAGTAAAACATTCCATACCACCATACCCAATTTGATGTTGATGTTCAACTTAATGCTCTAGACCATCAAGCCCACATCCACATCATCATGTAGTGAATTATGCTTAAACTCAATTTTTCTTACATTCAAAACCTTGTACTAGAAATTGATCACTCTGCCAATTTCTAATAACTTGAGCATATGTACAACCCAAAACCTTGCTCCCATGTTTAATCTATTCCTTCCATGCTTTACGATAAAGCATACATGATTGCTTTCATTATCTTGAAGTTAAGATCCTTTGGTCTAGGTGTAAAATACTAGTATAAAGGATCTAGCAAATGTGGTGGGCTTTCGTTACTTTAAGAATTTGAGAACAAAAACGTGTTGATTTTCATGATTTGACTTGCTCAATTGAGTTGCATACCTTTCCATTTATTAGCTTTAGGAAAACATAGAGCTCACTTTTGGGCCTCGAGTTAAGCTTTTGATAAAATCGCACTCATCCAAAGAAAAAAAAGCCAATGATATATTGTGAGAATTTTAAAAATCTTCATAGATATATAAAATGAAACTAGATAATACTTTCTCAAAAATCTGAGGCTCTAGAAGATATTTTATTTATGAAGGTACAAAGGATTAAATTATTATCTGCATGAATAAGGAACTGAATTTAAAAAAAAACATGTACTTATCAGAGAATAATAGGCTATTGAGACGCTTATATATTGTTTCATCATGATAATGATTTCATAGTTATAACTTTTTCTTTTTTGTGCGTCTATAGAATTCAATGTTTCAAGATTCAAAAATTTTGAAGAAACTTGTAATTACAATGATTTGCTTAGGCTAATTATTGAGTCACCATTTCATATGTTTGATCTCTTCTTATCAGCTAATACAATTATCTACTAGTGTTGAAATGAAGAGAGGCCTACAATTATCTACTAGTGTTGAAATGAAGAGAGGCCTACAATTATCTACTAGTGTTGAAATGAAGAGAGGCCTATTGCTACTCTATTGTCATTCACTAAATAGTCTATGGTGGAAGGAACTATATATATATAAAAAGACATGTGGACTAAATTAAAATGGAAAGAAGCTACAAGATATGCTCTATGAGCATGGTGACTCCATGAGGAGAGGATGCACACTCTTGAAAATGGGCTAGGGTGAATGAGCATATTAAGAGTTAAGGGATGCCTTATTTATATGAATTTTGAGAGAATTCCTTTGCATGTGGATAAATTTACTTGCATGAGAATGAATGTAGTCTTGGACAAAAGGGCGGAGCATGGAACTCTGAACACCCCCTCCGTGTGATGACCCTTTTGTTTTTAATGTGGGGAACTAGTGACATATGGGATCATTTAGCTCATTTGTGTTAATGAACTTTATCTTCATAATGTGTGAATATTTTCCATTTAAAGTACATAAGGATTTAATACTTTTCTTGGTGAAATATAAAAATAAGGTATAAAAAATGCGCACAAAATGTCTTTTATTTCTCTTAAGTAAGAAAATTAAAAAAATAAGATATTCAATGTCCCATAGGTGGATTGGTTAAGCACTATCCTTTTGAGATGCAGCTCTTGTGTTCAACCCCCCAGTTAGACATCTAATGGCTTTGGTCAATCTAAACTAGTTGCAACTAGTTGTGACCTTGTCTAACCCTTGCTTTGTGGGATAGGGAGGGTCTCACAAGCACTATGCCCATTCATATGTACAATTGTTCTAGAGTAGGTGCTTTTCGAGCCTCCATTTAAAAAAAAAAACATTTTCAGCAATATGTTTCTCAAAAAATTCCTGAGTCGAGCTAGAAAAGTTTCTTCTATAACGTTGTTTAAAATGGTGCAATTCAAGTGAGAATGTTTTGTGGAGATGATGCATAAAAACCCGGTATGGACTATTCACTAAAAGTGGGAAGTATGTCCTACATTTTTAACTTCTCTCAAGGGGAAAAAATCATCTGAAAAATTGCAATATCCTTGTAAAATAAGTAGAAATTTGAGATTTTGCCTATGTAAACACTAATTATTGATTTTTGAACAAATTTACAAAAAACAAGTTCATCTAAGAAATTCAATTTTGTTAAGGAGAAAAAAAATCTAAACCAATGCAATTTCCTTGTAAAAAAGTCAAATTCAGAGTGGCAGAGATATATTCTGATCATCCATTTTAGTTTTCTCTTGCGAGGGGAGTTAAAAATGATATAAAACCCTCTCTCTGTATCATTAGTGAATTGCTCGTGCCATGTTTTTGTGAGCCTAGCTCAAAAATGCAATAGTACCTCTCTTTGTTTTGATAGAATCTTTCCATTAAATAATTAACCTTCTATCACAAGTGAGAGACATTTGAACTGCATTTTCTTTCTATTCGTCAGTAAAATTTCAATGTGGGTGATGCACCAAAAAGAGAGAGGGTTGTCTCACATCCCTTCATATGAAAAAACTAAATTTTATGCATAGTCTCTATCTATGCAGTACAGGCTTCCGTCTCACTTTCTCTAAAATATGTCTCTCCCTATGCATTTCTCTCTCATGCTTCTATATAACAACTTAGGTTCATAATAACTTTCAGAGAAAAAATAACCATAAAGCAGATATCTGACATGAATAAATAATGCAAGAGACACATGGCATGATGAAGTTATCTCTTACATCAAGCATAGTGAGTAACCAGTACTAATATAGTCTTTGGGTTTTATTATCTTTGCCTAAATCTAGTGAGCATTTTTTTTGTGTTGCATGAAATTCTTTTAGCAATTAGTTCAAAATTGAGAGATCACTTAACATTCAACTTCTTACATGTCCTTTCCTGAATCAAAGAAGTTGAGCAACGATAATGATTTATGTCATTGTGTACCTTTAGAAGCCAAAGAAGATATTGTGCACTTGCACAATTGATGAAAAATTTGCATGGAAAAAACTCGATGGAATGCATTTTCATTAATTTGTTGATTGAAGATAATTACAAATAGTGGTGATGCTTCCCATTACATGAGGGATATGGATAAGGCAACAATATTTTGATTATTTTGTTTTCTAATTTTGTACATGGGTCAAGAGAAGTATTCACATGCATCATAAGAAAGAAAAGAATAATAACTAACTTTATGATTACACAATATAAATAGCATGAAACACATTGAAAAACATGTTTTTTCTTTTGGGGCCAGATGTTGAACTCTAAATTTTCCTAATGGTCTTGTTCTCTAATTCAACCACAACCAAAACTGATTGCTTATGAAACCGAACTTTGAAATCCATCAAAATACTACATAATCTACAATTTCCACCCAATTTGTTCTCTTGATACTCTTCATCCAAGTTGAAAGATGGTAATGGGTTGCAAAAGGACTTAAATATGGATTTGTATTTGTTAATTTTGGAATTAAAAAGCACCACAAAATGTTTCTAAGCACTCCCAAATGTCCTCAATTCATTTCAAAGAAAGACAATTATTTTGCTGACAAAGAGTTGAAGGACTAGCTAGTCCTTTGATCCATTCGGGAGCAAAATACCTTCTATGAGCCACTTAATATTTTCTCTTTCATTGAATAATTGAGCCCCATTGACAATCATGGTGAAGAAGAGGGGAGCATGAGGAAACCTTTTCTAACTCACGAGAGCAAAGGAAAAGGGGTGAATATCTTACCATTGATGTTGATCCTGCTTGTCATATTTTCCATTAGTCTAAAGATTGTTTTAAGGAATCTTCTGCTCTATCCCAAGTCCATGAGGGATTGGAGGATGGAATTCCACCCCATATAGTCCAACACTTCAGCCAAGTTGATTTTGAAGAAAAACGACTATTGGTTAAAATATTTGCAAGTGTGCTCCATCGCTTCCTAGATATCTATAAAGGCTTCAAGAATCAATCGACCCTTTATTGAATCTTTTTAATCCTTGTTGATCCACAATTTCATCAATCCTGCTGACAAGCACCTTTGTTATGAAATTGTAGTCTTCATGGAGAATGCTTATAGAGCATCAATTACTAATATTCTTCTTCTCTTCCCTCTTGTGGGTAAGCATGTTTGCACCTTTGTTAAGGCATCTTGGATGAGAGCCAAACATGATTGCTTCTTACCAAGCCAACATGAGAGGTTTGAACACGACCATTTGATGGTTTTTGAGAAACTCATTGTTGAGGTCATCCAATCTTGGACCCTTTCATGGCGTCAAGGTGTTAAGGAATTCCTCCAACTCTACTTTGGCTATATGTTCATCCAATTCTGTGGCCGTCATTGAGGGAACAATTATGTGACTAACAGAGATGATCTGAGTCATAACAAAGCCTTGCTCCCCATCATTCTGCTTTATAGAGGGATGATGCCTCTGTATCTGCTTTTTCTTAAGATCTTATAGATCTCTTTGATTGGCCGATTTGCTTTTCCTACCCACCAATACTTGCCCCTACTTTCTAAGATAATACTTTCTAAGATAAGGGAACACCTTTTAATCTTAGAAAGTAAGGGCAAGTAGATTTCCAACTGATTAAGCCCTTTTATTCTCTCTCTCTCTCTCTCTCTCTCTCTCTCTCTCTCTCTCTCTCTCTCTCTCTCTCTCACACACACACACACACACACGTCACACATGCACAGACATATGCACGCGGACACATCCACACGCAGAAATAAAGCATTTCATGCAAGTCGGGCTATGAAACATGTTTTCTTATCCAATGCCAGTCCAGGCTTTTCCGTGAACAAAATCAAGATTGGATACAAGTATTAGGCCTTCGAATCGATATTCTGTAATAATAAAACAAAAGCATCGCCTACATAGCAGCTTTGTGTGGTATGGACACAGTGGAAGTTGCTCGATGGAGGCGTAGTTGATGGATGTGCACTTCTCTGTATACCTTTGACAGTTTCCTGGCTTTTGAAGGAGAAGCAACTCAGAAAATCATGTCAATGTTCACTGAACGTTCGAAGAATTGGCGAACCATTCTGTTTATGAGCTCTCAAATCTTGTGTGAATATAAATATTTTAGAATTGGCGAACCTTTCTGTTTATGAGCTCTCAGATCTTGTGTGAATATGCTCTTTTAGGAGGCTTCTCTGAATATTTAGGTGATGGCGTCGATCTACGCTGTGCGTGATCACTTCTCAGACGTACGAGCATCCAAAAAATAACAAGTTGCCATCATCAATCGTGATGAGATCTCTATCATTACTCCCATTTATTGCCATCAAGTGATGCAGAAACATGACATTGCTCTCTTAGATTGATAGGCAATGTCTACATTATTGCCAGACAAAACGCTTGACGAGGTTGAAGCAGAAAAGATGGCGAGCACTTCAGTTTCAATGCTTCGGTATGTTCACAATATTGCCAAAAAGTATTCTTGACGGTGTTGATGTAGGAGCAGATGGGAGAGTGGACTTGGACTTCGACGCCCACAAATGATCTATTCTGGATGGCCTCATTCTGTTCCTATGACCTTCTATTAAGCTGCCTTTACCGCCCTCTGAGTTTAGAGAGGCGTTTCGTGCACCGTGTGTCCTCATGGATTTGTCCTTGAAAGCAGCAAATATCCTTGCCTTCTTCCTCTCTTGACCATGTAGATGATCAAAGCTCTGCAAATTTGTGTTGTTCACATTCACAAAATGCGCGAGAGATAATGGATTTTTCAGCTGCGTCGTGTTGTCTGAATCAGCTTTTCTGCCAGACGACATCTCTGTATGATCTGTACTATGAGCTAATGGTCGACGTTCGACGATCTCAAAGCTCTCTGAGGAGAGGTTTTCCTTGTTCTCCATGAGACTTGCGAATTTCTTCGAGCTTTTACGGAAGCTCCTCCGCGAGGAGATTCCTAGATCAACACTACTTCTGCTACTCCCAATCCGGCTGTGAACAAAGGATTCAGAAGCAGCCAATTGTTCATGCTGCATTCCCACGTTTGCGTGTCTCATTCGCTCAACCTCGTCCATGTGGCCAGTAGAGACTGACATGCTCATCTGGGCTTCCTCCATCATCTCAATTCTATTCTTCAGGATCTGCCGCTCGCAACGAAGGATGACAAGCTCTTCCTGGGCATTCTCAGCTTGGTACCTCCATTCGCGTAGCTAGCATTTAGAAAACAATCAACGAATAAAGATTGATACAGGTAGTTTAACGCATCTTGTCACTCTTTCCACATGTTTAGAACTGACAAGGATCTTAGTTTACCAACATTTCATTTACAGGAGACTTCTGGAATGAAGTCAAGAAATTCTTGAAGAGCACCTCACTTGGAAGGCAAGCACAAACCTCAGAAAGGTCCTAATTCTAGATCAAAAGCATAATCTTCGTATCCACACTAAAACTCAAATGACAATATATGGGACTTTCTCAAGTAGATAGAGGAGTCTGAAGTCCCAAACTTGTGGTATGCACTGAGCTTATAATGTTCATTATCCAGTAAGGGATACAGACCAATGTCAATGCAAAAATGTTCAAGAAATGAAACCCTTGGTGAACTAGATGCAAGAGGAACAAAGAAGATGTAGATTATCTCTTCTTGTTTTGGCTTGCTGGCATAAGGGGTTTTAGAGAGAATTGAGACATGTTCATTGGATGCCCTAAGTGTTTTTGAGAAGTTAAAACATCCTGTTACAATAAGAAGCCATCACTTTCTTGGAATCGAGCAATCTATGAAAGTCCTTTGGAACACGATAAACGGAGAGGCTCTACTGAAAGTTTGAACGTTCAGCTCCGAAGAAATTCAACAACTTTTAAGAATGCCAATGGCACTGTAAACATAATTAGCTCATCATCGTTCAAGCCTGCGTAACCAAGTGGTTTGACGCCTTGAGTCTTAAGGAGGAAGTAGTGAGTTTATGTCTTGGCTGGACATGTATCTATGAGTTTCTCACAGATGGTGCCTCTACCTTATGAGGTTGGGTGTGTGAGTGTGTTTTCAATTCATTGTACTCTTAAAAAAATAATTACAATAATATTTTGCTCACCATCATTACTAGGAAAGTCAAGAATTGTAAGAGCAACTCCCTCTTCCCACGAGATTCTATCAGTAGACAACAAGCAAAAGATGCTCTGGCTCTTAGAGATGAGAAAATCAAAGGACTCGGTAATCTTCTATACATGTGGAACCACTGCTTCTTGTATTCTATTTTTCGTGTCCGTGTGTGTGTGTGTGTGTGTGTGTTAGAGAGAGAGAGAGAGACAGACAGAGAGAGAGAGAGATGTGTGAAAAAAATATACAGATCTTCACCTTTCTTTGAAGACAGAATACTTTTCTCTCAGCTCGATGCGCCCGTTCTTCCCACAAGCTCTTTGTTTCACCCAAGCCGTTGAGCTCCTCTTGAAGGCTCTGAAGGAGAACTTGCATCTGAGACCATTGTTCAATCTCTACTTGCATCTCTTGTATCAATCTCCTGATTGCTTCTTTGCAATACATCTCTTCTGCTAATGTCTACGCATAAAACATACATGTTTAGTGGATGGTAAATACGCACAACAAGCCGTGTTCGTCCCAAATAATTCAATGTATATATGGTGAATTCACCTGCTGGCTTTCCGTTCCGCATGCATATTGAACATCTCCCTTCTGCGAAGCTATGCCCTCAAAATCCAGAGACTCCATTACCTTCAGATCCAACTCTTTCCCAGCGCTTTTAAACTGCGAAAACAAAACCATCCTTATGGTTGGCTACAAAAAACATAATGAAGTTTGCTGATCTTCGAACGGAATAAGGAGCTGCAGTTCACATGTACGCGATGCAGGTATTGCACATCTTGACCTCACAAGGATAGGTGTGAGCATGTGCAGGTTCTTACGCCACAAATGCTTGCATGCCTATGCAAACATGATCTGTTAAGATTCACCGACTTCGACATGCATTCAAGGGTTTAAGGACGCTCAAGTAGGCGTTACCTCAGAGGAATCGCGACATTTTTCGTCCACAGAATACTTCGAAGAATCACTAGCTAGACTAGCCATTCCCGAATCCTTCTTCAGCTTCTCAGAGCCATCGGCCGTCTTGCTTAAAGAAAGAGCTTCTAGGCAAACATGCACATCCTTCTCTTGCTCCTGCAGCTGAAATCAGCTATAATGAAGCTAACTTCGACAAACATCCACTGATGGTGAAAAAAACCGTTCAATAAGAAAAGAATGTGTCTGTTCTTACGAAACAAATTCATAGGAGAAGTCTCAGGACATACAGGATCAGAAAGCGGGGTAGTAGCAAAAAGGCTTTGCAAGCTGATTTGCAGAGCATGTTTGGGATCTTGTTCTGCCTCCCTCCTTGCAGCGCCCCTTGAAATGCAATGTAGGTTGCTGGAATTATTACAGAATGATGACTCCTTTACTTCTTCGCGTGCCTCTTTCATTCGATTCTCAACATCAGTGTAACCATTAGAATTCTGCAATTCTTGCGGATCCTGCATAGAGTTGTAATTGTTATATTAATATGCACACACACAAAATTTAAAAGAAGATTGCTGTCTACTGAACATATATAATTATGGAAGGTAAACAATCTTGTACCAAAGAGTTGATTACAGAAAACGAAACAGGCAGAGACATTAAAGCAGCATACCATGCAGATGGACTGGGATGAGTGCTCCACATGCACTGCCTTGCTCATCTTAACAAGCTCTAAATTCGAAATCCGTGAATCAAGCTCACTTTGAATTTCAAACAGGGTGCATTCTGAAGCCAAGACTTCGGCCAACAACGATAAGTTCTGTTTGCAACAGACACTTGCTGCATCACCATGGTCATTGTCACTTTCATCCCCACAACAGAGATTGTTCTGTACCTGCCTGGCTACCAGGCCATCACTACTAGAGCCAGCACTCGGCATTACAGCTCCCGTATTCCTGGATTGGGAAAGCTTCGTCTTATTTCTGCGTGCATTACTTACATTTTTCTCCCTGGCTTTTGTGTATGCGAGGGAACGAGAAGATCTCTTACCAAATTTTGCATCCAGATCAACATGCATCATTGCCATGGCATTGCTCGCTGAGATGACCGCCTTGTCCCTACTCCAACTACGCAAAGAACTCAACTCAAGAACCAGATCTCCGCTATGAGCTACCGCATCTGCAGGGCCAGTTGGATGGGGAGAATGAACATCCGATGCCACAACGGAAGAATCAGACGTTGCTTCAAGAAAGACCCTGTCACATGTCATCATCCAGAGGGGATTCCTCCTGATATGCTTATACTGCATGCTCGCTACGATTATAATTACATACTCACATGATATGTGTGATCATAATTTCGTCACCTCCAGTCAAAAGAAAGCATTAACACAACTGTGATTCACTAAGTCAGCTGTTGGGATCGCTTCCTACGAATGCATGCATCGTCCCAACATCAGAAAACGGCGCCACATGCCAAGTTTCATGGAGACAGTACTCAAGTGAAATCGTTTTCCTGCAGCAATATCATTGGAGAAGGATGGCTATGAGGTTTGAATCCGCAGCTACTGATGACAGAAGAACTGGATGGATTAGACGGTGGGAAATACCCACGCAGGAGGACCAAGAGAAGTATGCAAGAGCAGAAATGTATGGAGTTTGAAAGTTTGAAATGGAAAAGCCTTCACGAGCACCAAGGAAAAAAAATGCGCGTGCCTGAGTGTGCGTAGGCCTGTGTGCGTGCGTGTCTATTGTGAGTGTGTGTGAGTGAGAGAGAGAGAGAGAGAGAGGCGTACGAGCTAAATTGCTAGTTGGGTGCTGGAAATATGCTGTGTGAACATCGAGACGCTCGTCCTTGTTCGTGCCAGCAGGAGAGTGAGAGAGAGAGAGAGCAGATATTGGCAGTGCACCATCATCTGCGGCTGGTTTTCCTCAGAGGAGCGGGGCGAAAGCATGCCGTCCACTGCATCTCGTCCTTGTGGAGATGTGTGTTTTACATGATTGAGTGACAGAATGCATTCTTCGTCCTCTTTGAGACAAGTAGAAAAGACGGCCCTCACATTTGACATGAAGGTCAGCGTCACTTCCATTGTTACATTGAAGCGTCTACTTGGTCAGCTTTATGCATAGATAGAGTCCTCGGTTACTGATAAAGCTTTTTAGTAGATATGTTCGGGGAACATCTGTAAGGGGAAGATTTGGCAAATTGCAAGTTGAGTGAATTTTACTCCTTTGGACTCTTGTGCGTCATTCTGATTCTTCCCATGCTATGGTAGCACTTTTGATGAAACATAATAAGACACAAGAATAATGAGCATGTCCTAAGTTCGTGATTCACTTTCTATAATAAAAAACTTTACTTTAGTCTACTTTAAAAGGAGTGAAATTTATGATCTATTATCTATAGTATGAAGGCAAGATATACTTGAAAGACATGTTTTATGGTAGTATGTCCAAACGTAAGACACTTATGATGTATTGCATGAAGACTATTGTTGACATACAAGTTGTCTACAGACAAGATCAAAGGCGGAAAGAAGTGAAGCAAATACCTGAAGTAAAGATTGAAGATTAGAAGGGATCCATCAAATTTTTCACTTGGGTGTTGAAGTGTATGATAAATCTCTTAGGACAAGGCCAAGCAATAAAAGAAGCTTCAAAATAATGGGAGTTGGGACCAAGAGGAAGTGCTTTCCACATGTGCCTATTTTGTTTATGTAATGTATATCTTGACCTATTTGAAGAGATTTTGTGTATAAATACTCCACGCTCGTAAAGGCCTAGGAGCCCTTGAGCGTCAAAATTGATTTTCCAATTTCTAGAAATTTTTCCTAGGACTCGTTTTGAGTGTCTAATGATCACCAAATTTAAATGAATTCTGTTCAAAAATGCGTGTGAAGAAGGTCAACACTTTTGGTGCAAAAGTCGACAACGCTAATTGTTTAATAACTTTCCACTCATTTGGAATAGAATTTCGTGCATCTCTCTTCTTTAGCTCTTCTCTTTCATCTCTTTCTTCATTTGGAGCTTCCATGGTACTCTCGACGTGATCCCAACCGCATAGACACCTATGCTAGGTGCTTTTACATGTTAATCTACGCCACTTGATCCTCTTTTTTACATGTGTGTGGAGTCCATAGCTATGGACTCCACACACATGCTAAAAAAAACATCAACCGACATACATGCACTTAAGTTGTGTATGCATATTGATGTTTTTTTTAGCATGTATGTGGACTCCATAGCTTCGTTGAGACAAATATCCATACAATTGTATACCTAAACGTGCTTGAATTGATATTTTTAAAGTTCATTTATACCACTTGATGCCATTTAAGCTTTAATCTAGTGGGTCTACAAAAACTTTTGTTGTCATTGTTGATAATGTGCTGATGTTCAAGGTCTCCACTGAATTTTGAAGCTTGGGGAGAGGTGTTCAGAGAGATGTTTTGGAGGTGTTGGGTTTTCTATTGAGTGTGTGAATGGTTTTTGCACATTTTCATCATCATTTGCTTACTTTAATTGTTGTCTTCATCATGGGATAGAAGGTAGAATCTCTATAGATACATGTTTCATCATGATCTCCAAAGTTAGGGTTATGTTTTTTATAGTTTTAGGTAGTTATCCATTCTTAGCAAGGATTCACTTTCAAGAAAAGAAAATAAAGGAAACTAGTTTTATGGCATAGCATAGTTGACTATGCAAGGTGTGTCCAATGAATTTGTAGAGGCATTGGTTGTGTGCATATGAGTGTTCCCAAGATTACAAAGAGCATTTCTCTATTACATGCTCACAATCGGGGGCATAGAGGGAAGCTTGAAAGTTTTGGACAACTAGTAGTACAGAAAGAAGAGAAGAAATCATGTTGGTTATTAACTCAGAGTAGAGCCATCGATTTCAAAACTCAAGATGGTATGCCCTTTTTTTTATATGCTTTTAGTTTCTTATCGAAGGAGACAGGAAGTCAATGGGAGAGACATTAAGGATAAGAAAACTATGAGAGAAGGCATTAATGAGAGAGGTAAAGTCCAACTTGTTCTATTGCTACTGAAGCCAAACAAGGTATCAATGAAATTTCCATTGCCCTAGATGTATTGGGGAGGTGAGAAAAGAGTAGAAGGCTTGATATGCAATGAAAGTTGGGGCTTTTGTAAGCGCTTGTTTAAGGAGATGTTTGGGCCATCATTATGGTGTTGAGATTTTAGAGAAGGGTCGACTGAGAGTGTCTAGTGCATGTGATCATTGAAGAGAGATTACGTAAAGAGTGCAAGTTCATTGAAGGATTTTAGGAGGGCCTTGCTTTTGAATTAGTATGGTGATTCACAAATGGCATTTGATTGCTTGCATTGTGGGAAGTGAGGTCCATGTGGGAGTCGACATCATCACTGATGTCCACGGTTATTTGAGATTTAGAAGGCCTAAAATAGTTCAAGTAACAAGAATACATCTACTCTACTTGGCAGGGCAATAGCCTATGTGTTAAGTGTTGAAACAAATTAAAAATCAAGTAACTGTTAAGTTAAAATGGATTTTAGAGAAAGATAAATCTAAAGGACCCAAAGTGTCTGTTTCTCTAGCAAAGCTATCACTTCCTTGCATCAAGTGCATTTTTATGACTATTGTTGCGATATCAAGCTTAGTATGTGATGATCGAGGATGATACATACCACTTTTCATTTCTCTGACATGTATAATCGTTACATTGATATATGTCAGAGATACTTGTAGTGAGCTTTACCAGATTTATCTACCAAGAGTGATGGCACATTTTTTTCTTGCCAACTCATGCATTTTCAGATCATGCATTTTCAGACATTAGGGTTTTTTTTATGTACTACTCTTTATATATTGTACTTGTTGTATCATTGTATTAGGTCATTCTTGTATGTTCTCTTTATGTAATAGAAGAAGTAGAAGTAGATTATCATTCCTTGCATCAATCTATATGTGCTCCTCTCCTTGTGTATGAGAGTGTGTAAAAGCTTTTTTCCTTATCTTCTCTCTATTGACATGATGTAAGAGCTAGTGTGGTTATAGAAAGCTTGTGAAGAAGACCGAAAATGAAGCATCCATGAGGAGGCATGGAGAACGTGTGCTTCAAAAAAGATCTCAAATTTCTATGAGATTTCATGTGGAGGTAGAAGATGCCAAAATATTTTTAAGATTTGACCTTTTAAGTTCACTCTTAAAATGTAACCTGCATTCTATTCAGCATCTCCCAGATAATTCAAATATATTCATGCAATTTTGTTTGATGATGATACATGAAAACTATGTTTTTCTAAGATCAAACTATCAAATTCATAGTGTGATAGTGTTCAAGCAGAGGTACTTCTTCTAGTCTTCTTGTAGTATTATAAATTATTGCAGAAATGGAAAACACTGATGAGATGAGTCATCTTATGAGTGATATGTTGGACAATAACAACTTTAATGCTTGGATATTTAAATGACAAATTTCCTAGATGGGAAAAGGCTATTGAAAATAACATCAAAGGAGACCATGAAAACCCTCCATAGTTATGAGAGTGGAATTGAAGAACATATGAAGAGCGGAATCAAGGAGCATAGAATTTAATGTATTGGTTGTCTTTTAGCATACAAGATAGAATGATTGGTCTTATATTAGATGCCAAAGGTTGAGAAAAGGTTTGGAACAATTTGGTCACATTGTATTAGACAAATACAAAGGCATGGAAATTGCAACTCAAGAATGAGTTGCATATACTCAAGAAAAAGAGCATGCCAATAAGTTATTACACCTTATGAATCAAAAGCATATGGGTGAAATCCTGTTAATGTTCACAAAAAAGTGAAGTCTGGGCCATTGTTAATTAGCTAGAAAAAGTCGATTCTTCTTAGCTAAGCCTATGTATATGACTTATTGGAACAGAAAATTAAAAGCATTAGTGGTGGGGGTGAGGGTATGCACATTGCATAGTGGAGCATGGAGCACTCATGAAGGGCACCGTTGCTATTGGCAGTTTTTTTGCATGCTACTTCTTGAGTGGGGAACATTAAGAGAGATCTTTTTTCAAGGACGATCATTCAAGACAGACATCATCACTATCGATAGTTTTTCTACACGCTGCATCCTGAGTGGGGAATATTGAGAGAGATTGTTTTTCAAGGAGAAAATTTTCAAGATGAGAAGAAACATTAGAGTTTAGCAGAGAGGAAGAAAAGGGAGGAGAGCAAAGTTGTGCCGATGAGGTAAACCTTTTGAAATTTCATTTATTGATGGCAAGATAACCAGTTTAAGATGTGTCTCTGAATTCCTAAGCGATGTTGTGGTTTCAATGGTTGATTTGCAAACAACTATGCATTCCATGAGCAAAATGAAATACAATCTATGCATTGGTGTTCTGTACATATAACTATTTTTGTGGATATCACATATTTTCATTTAGAGGTCATTCCTAAAAAGGTAATCCACTTCTTCATATTGAATGACAAGAAGCATGACACCCTTTTTGTGCAACATTGTTTCCAATTATACTGGCAATGGTTGAGAGAGCTAAACCTTGACTTAAGCCAACGTTGGGTATGGTTATATGGTGCAGCTTCTCAATTTTAAGCTAAACGTCCATTTTACTTTGTAGGAAGATATACAGGGCTATCAAGCATAACTATGATATGGAACTTCTTTGAGTTAGGGCACAGGAAGGGAGAACATGATGGTGCAAGTGGAGTTTGTGAAAAGGGTGCTAACACATGAACAACTTAAATTTGATGGTGCAATGTAATGAGCTTGTATTTTTAATTCATATGATTTATAACATGTTAGTAAATTTTAGATACCAGTGGATACGATCATCAAGTATTTTAACAATCAAACTAGACACTTATATTGTGAAGATAAAATCGAGGTACTAAATAGGATGTTGCAAGGTCCATATATTGGGCAACATTTTGATGCAATGATCAGAAGCAAAGATCATGTAACATGTTCACTTTTCACCAATCTTTGGAATACACTACAAAGTATGAGAAAGAATTCTAATGGCCTTTTGTTGAAGAGATCAACATTGATGATGATTTAAAATGGTGATGCATATTCATTAAAAAATTAGATAAATATTTCAAGATTTTCTAGGGTATTGGGAGTAAGTAGGAAAGTCCTCTATGATACAATTGGATGGTTAAGTGAAGTTGAGTCTGATCATAGCTTTTTGAAGAAAATTGGTAGATCAACATGTACCACATGTATCACATAAGAGGTCAAGGATTTGATTATCATGTTTTGGACAACAGAGAGCAGGGTCTCATCAAATAAGAAGGATATAAGCAGGACCTGACTTGGTAGAAATCAATATGTGGAGCCCACGGTTCACCTTCTTGATGTATCTCATGTAATCCTATTTTCAGTCGTCAGTTCATGGTTTTAGCTAATTAGACATAGTGAAAAAATAAGTAGTAATATCTAACTAAACATAAACTAACTAATATAGAAGTCCACGAGTAACAAGCTAGTTAATAATAACTACTATGACAACAAGCTAATATTTAATAGTCGAAGTTATGCATACTAGTTAACAAGTAACAAGATAACAAGTAATAGTCAAAGCTATGCATACCTAACTAGTTAGTAAAAAGCAAATTAGTAATACTTGATTTAGAAAAAGCTATTTAAGAACAGATAAGAGCCTGAACGAGTACGATATGACAAAGGTGCATCTAATTTGCTGTTATGCAATGTAAATTTGCGTAAAAAATGGAATGATTTGCATTATCACATGAAACCTGTAAAGGTTGAGAAGTTGCCTCATTAGGACCAGCACTAGATTTTCCACCTGTAAAAAGAGGTAGCAAAGTATCATACATGTCTTTGGAGCTAATAGATGTTTCTATAGTACATGAAAGTAATGGTTGAATAACAACTTCCACAAAAACAACATCACGGCTAACCAAAATGTGTTTAGTTTGTGGATGATACAGACGATAGCCTTTGTTTTCAGAACTATACCCAACAAAAATACATTTCACTCCTTTATCATCCAATTTCCTACGATGTTGTTCAAGCACTAATGCATATGCTAGACAACCAAATACACACAGCTAAGCAATAGATGGGTTGCAAACATGCCAATCCTCATATGGAGTGATAGAGTGCAATGCTTTGGTGGGACATCTGTTAATTACTTATGTTGCACACATGACAACCTCAAGCCAGAAACTATGTGGTAAAGCTCGACTCTTGACCATACACCCCACCATCTCCATGAGTGACCTATTCTTTCATTCAACAACTCCATCATGATGAGGTTTATATGGCATTGTACACTGATGTTTTATCCCATGTTCGACCAAAAATGCATTAAAGTCAGAAGACGTATATTCCCCCCTCGATCAGAATGGAGGGTACCCATTTTACATGCTAATAGATTTTCAGCCAAAACAAGAAGTTGTTTGAAGCACATAAAAACTTCAGACTTTGCTTTCAATGGATATACCCATGCATGCCTTGAAAAATCATCAATTAAAGTCACGAAGTAAAGATAGTTTCCAAAAGAGGGTCTTTGCATAGGACCACAGAGATCACTATGAATGAGCTACAATTTCTGAGTAGCTTGAACTGAACCATCTTTTGGGAATGAGGAACACTGCATTTTGCCCAAAATGTAGCCTTTACATACATGTTATCGAGTACCTCAAGTTTAGAAAAAGAGGACACCATTTCAGATTTCTACAGGCATAGCAAACTAATGAAATTCAAATGACCAAAGTGTTCATGCTAAAGCTTTGCATCTGACATAGCCTAAGAATCATGTACTGCACATGCTAAATCATTCATAGATTTTTCATAGTCTATGAGTTTATATAGCCCATGACATAAAATGCCAGAAGCAATTATGACATCTCCATTTGACAGATCATGAATTGTACACCTATCATCAACAAATTTCACAACCAAGCCAATCTTCGCTAATGTTGAAACTCATAACAAATTTTTCTTCATCCTTCGCACAAATAAAGCATTTGACAATGTAAATGAACTACCATTAGTAGTAGTGAGAATGATCTTACCACTCCCATAATAGGATAAGAGGGGTTGTTGGCACATGTGATAATATTCCCTGTAGGGGCAGGCTCGAGTGAAGTGAAGAAACTACGTTGCAAGGTAATATGTTTGGTCACCGTACTATCAAAGTACCAAACATCTGAGTCTACTACAAACATACAGTGTTCATGAGAAGATGGCTCATAACTGCAAACAGTGGTAAATGCCCATTCTTCATTCTGCACAAGATTAGTAGACTCTGTTTTGGGTGTAGAGGCCTCTACAACAACCATTCGAGCCTCTTTCTTCCTGGCCTCTTTAGTAGTGAGTTTTGGACAACCCTTTATCACATGATCATTTCCTTTACAGTATTTGCAAAAAAAATTTTGCTTTTCTGTTTTCTTCTCTTCTCTATCTTCCTTCTTTGATTGTGTAAAATTAGCAGCTTTCTGCTTACTAGTAGGAGGGCTCCATTTTCCTTTCCCCTTAGGACTAGCCAGGAAAGCTTGATCTGCAACACATATAAGGGACCTACTTTGCCTAGGCTGATCTTCCTGCAACATAATAAAAACTAACTTCTCAAATGTTAAGGCATTTGGATTGCCTTTCACCATCAAACGAAAAGTGGACGCAAAAATCTGATATGCATTGGAAAGACCATTCAGAACATTTTGAAACAAGTGAACTATCAGTCAAGACTTCATTAGTAGAAATCAGATGTTCCTTCAAATCTTTGATCTTTGTGAGAAAACTATCCTTGGAATCTCCTTCATTCATTTCTCACTCTCCAAGTGTTTTCGGAGGTAAGCAACATGAGCCTCATTCCTTGCCTGGTATAAAGCGGTAAGTGTATCCCAAGCATCCTTAGATATTCTACAAGAGTGAATGTGAGGAATAATGGCACATTTGATAGACAAAGCTATCAATGCATGTGCCTGAGCATCTGTACCATCCCAATGAATTTGCTTTGTAGTAGGAACATGAAGAATATCACCATCTTCAATGCCATCTACATCACCTTCAACAACTGTGTTTGTAGGTGAAATATGACATTTTTCAACACCCTGTGCAATATTCCATAGTCCTTTTGCAACCCATACATGACGCATCATGTAACCCCACAATGGGAATTTGGTACCATCGAACTTATCCTCAATAGCCAACAAGTGGAATACATCACTGCTATCGGCCATGGCCACTGACTAAAATACCATGAGGTAGAAAAATGACTTTATCTTAAAGGTTGAATAGAACTACCCTTATGAGTTTTGCTAAACTTGTAGCAAACTTTGAGACACTTATACTGGAAAACAAAAACTTGTATATCTTTGGTACAAAATGAAAAAATAGCCTAAAAAAGCACTATGATAGTGCATTTAGAGGCCGAAACAAACTCAAATCGTGATTTTGGCACCACAAAGTGAAGCAGTTTTGATCTCCTAATCAGCCTCAATATGCACAACAATTTTTGTGGGATTCTAAGACTGTGATCGGAGTGTCGACGATGCCCTAGATGAAGCGACGACCTGCTATGATACCAATTGTTGGAAATGGAAGTCTATGGATGCACACGAACAACACAAGGAAGAAGAAGAAGCTTGGAGCACAACACACAATATTAAGTGTATTACCACTAGAATGTACAAAGATAAGTAACCTGATAGGACTATAGGTGTGTGTACAAGCTGGGGGAAGAAAACCTCTTACAGAGGGAAAAAAGTGCCCCAGTGGTCCTAGTGTGCTCACACACATCACTACCTAAATATATCAACATAAATCCTTGTGAACAGGTTTCAATTCTTCTATCTCCTCCTCTGTGAGGTCATTTGAATATTTGGGGGGTCCCTTTCTATCTCAATAAATTCAGGTTCCATTACCACATGATCCAACCTCTTTCATTTTTTTGACTTGCTTGGTATTTATTTAGGCTCTTGATTCACTTGTGGTGTAAACACTAGTACAGGATTAGTTTGAGTTGAAATTGATACTTTTTGCTCAACTTTTTTTGGAATAGGACCGGTTTGAGTTTAAATAGGACATGTTTGAGTTGAAATAGGATCATTTTGAGTTGAAACTAATATTTTATTTAGTTTTTTATCTTCTTGTTCATCTTTTTTCTCAACTTCTATTGCAGTCTAACATTGACTTGCTGAGGATGGAGCATTATCTTTTGTGGAAGCTAAGGATGGAACTTTGTTCTTTATCCGACCTATAAGCAAACATTATTATAATTACAATCACTGACACTGTTAATCTATCGAAAATTGTACAAAGGTCTATAATGTGAAGCATAGAAGAGAAAATATTTTAATAACATCATTACAAAATAAGCTAAATACAAAATCCTATGAGAGCTAATTGATTTGGACAATGTCACATATGTGGATAGTAACCATTACAAAGAGGTGTTGTACAAAGGTGAACACTATAACTAAATAGTGAAATCAGTTTCCTCACTTTAAAACTATTTACTATTTTCCAAATCATATCATTATGAAAAGACATCATGAGAGGAAGCATTGAAAAATTCATACAAATGCATTCCTAATCTCTATGATGGCATTAAAGCTTCAAATTATTTCTAAATTGGTGCTTAACTTATAGAAAAATGCCATTTTGTCCATATAATAACAGAAGAAGAATTTTTTACATAAGAGAATGGTTTTTTGTATGTGACAGTGTCCCATGCATGCATGTTTATGTATTTCCAAGTTTGTGCTCAACTTCTATTAGCCTGGCATTGATTTGGAGAATTATCTTTTGTGAAGTTGTGCATAGAATTTCGTTCTCCATCCAACCTAAAGCCAAACATCATTAAAATCAATGACACAATTGAGCTATAAAATACGTACAGGGTATGTAATATGAAGCATAGACAACAAAATATTTTAATAACATCAATACAAAATAGATTGATCACAAAATGCGATGATAGCTAATAGATTTGGATGTGCCACACATGTGGATAGTACCCATTACAAAGGAGAGTGATGTAAGAGGGTAAACACTGGTACCATTCTTTCAAAAGATCCTCTATATCAAGTACAAAGCCTTCGTTCATGTGCGATTGACTAGTTTGTTACCTTGTAATTGGGTGTAAATGGTTTGGCTTCTTCTATCGTTTCAAGGGTGCTTGCAAATTTCTTTTTGCATTTGTTGTAACCTATGCTAGAGTGGCATCTTTTTGTAAATCAACACCTACAACTTTTGTTGGTTATCCACACATGTCAAAAACTGAGGCTGGCTTACAATAGTTTTGCTTCAAGGAGGATTCATTTGTAGCATTGGTTTGAAGTACATCTCTCTTTAGAATCTGATTAGGATAAAAAGTTGGATTTTACATATGATATTTGTTTGAATAAACAATAGGATCATTAGTTGGCAAAGGAACTTACTTTGAAAGATCACTATTTGAAGGAAGAACTTGATTTGGATGAGTAACTGGATTAGAGCATGGAGGAAGATCCCATTGGGGGATGTCATTTAGGTTAAAGCTAGACCCTAGACTAGATTCAAATTCACAAGTGATAGATGTGGATAAAAAGAGGAACCTCTTTATCAACTATAGAGTTCGATGAATATTTGAGCTGCTAAGTGGATCAAGAACATTCTCAATCATTTGTCTAGATCATTATGAAATTCAATGCATGTGGACTCTTCATCATGCATGTGGTCAACTATACAAGGATCAACATTGACATGTAGACTAGGTTTGGAGGAAGGATGGAATATTGTCTCTCTCTTTCGATGTTGAAGATTGGGCATGAGTCTTGCTTTTAGCAAATGGTGTATGTCCAACATTCTCACTTGTCCCAAGATCCATATTGTATGCAGCATCAGCATTGTTGGTAATTGTTCCATTTGAGGTATGAGCAACTGCTTAACACAATGAAATTAACCATATTAGTGTTTTGGTAGAGGGTTTGAACGTAACAAAGACAGAGATAGTTGATGGATGGTTGAGTTAACAAAGGTATAGATAATTAGTTGAATAACTTATTACAAACAACTAACCAAAAATTATCTCCATAGTGATACCTAATTAGTAACAAGCTAATTAGAAATAGCTAATTAGTAACAAGCTAATTATTAATAGATAATTACTAACAAATATCAAAGAATTGACTACTTAATAATAGCTAATTGGTAACAAGATAATTAGTAATAACTAATTACTAACAACTAACCAAGAACTAGCTACTTAGTAATAGCTAATTAGTAATAAACTAATTAGTAATAGCTAATTAGTAATGGCTAATTAGTAATAGCTAATTAGTAATAGTTAATTCATAATAGCTAATTATTAATAGCTAATTATTTATAGCTAATTAGTAATAGTTAATTAGTAATAGCTAATTCATAATAGCTAATTAGTAATAGCTAATTAATAATAGCTAATTAATAATAACTAAGTAGTAATAGCTAGTTAGTAATAGCTAGTTAGTAATAACTAGTTAGTAATAGCTAATTAGTAATTGCTAGTTAGTAATAGCTTATTAGTAATAGCTAATTAATAATAGCTAATTCTTAATAGCTAATTTGTACTGGTTAATTCATAATAGGTAATTAGTAACAACTAATTAGTAATAGCTAATTTGTAATATTTAATTAGTAATAAATAATTATTAATAATTAATTGGTAATAGCTAATTAGTGATAGCTAGTTTATAATAGCTAATTAGTAATAGCTAATTAGTAATAGCTAATTAGTAACAAGCTAATTAGTAATAGCTAATTACTAACAAGTTAACTAAGAACCAACTACTTAGTAAATATAGCTAATTGGTAAAAAGCTAATTATTAATAGCTAATTGGTAACAAGATAGTTATTAATAGCTGATTTCTAACAACTAACTAATGACCAACTACTTAGTAATAGCTAATTGGTAACAAGCTAACTATTAATAGCTAATTACTAACAAGTAACCCAAAACCAACAACTTAGTAATAGCTAATTAGTAACACGATAATTAGTAACAAGCTCATTTGTTACAAAAAACTAACCAAGAACTAACTACTTAATAATACATAATTAGTAATAAGTTTATTAATAATAGCTAATTACTAACAACTAACTAAGAACTAGCTACTTAGAAATGGCTAACTGGTAACAAGATAATTAGTAATAACTAATTACAGACAACTAACCAAGGAATAGCTACTTAGTAATAACTAACTCGTAACAAGCTAAATAATAATAGCTAATTACTTACAACTAACTAAAAACCAACTACTTAGTAATAGCGAATTGATAACAAGATAATTAGTAATAACTAATTCCTAACAACTAACCAAGAACTAGCTACTTAGTAATAGCTAATTAGTAATAAGCGAATTAGTAATAGCTAATTACTAACTATTGGAACAACAATCTTTCATTATGCTTGAGGTGGCCATGGTTTTATCGAAATCATCATTGGAATGATGCCACATATACTCCTTGTAGAGTTTTATTTACATTCATTTGTTGTATTGAGAATTTGATCATAGGATCACCCTCTTATGTATGTTGCAAAGCATTTAACTTTGTACAAGGAAAAAGTAAAAGGCCTAGAAGCCATGAGTTATAAGTCGTTGGGGTTGATTCTCAATCAATCAGTCAAAATGTCCATGTGATTTCAAATTTCCCTTCTCCTAGATTATAGGAAACGATTCTAATCAATCTAAACTTAGAAATCTACTTAATTTCAAATTCAACTCCTTGAAGAAAAGGCCTGCCCATGCACTCAAGAGTCTATATAAAGATTCCATAACATTTGTACACTAAATAGGATGATGATTTGAAGCAATACATATACTTCTTGTTCATTGCTTGGTGCCACTTTAGTTTATTGTTCCTTCTTCCTCAAATTCAGTCAACTTGTAGAGAGTGCTTCTCTCTTTATAGACCTCCAAATCCATTGCTTAAGGTCTCATTCGAAATATATTACTGTCTAGTTTATTCATACAAATTTTGAGATTGTTTCGTTCCTTAAGCTCAGAGATATTGAAGATTGTGAGTCTCACGGTCATTCTCTAGAACTTCTTGAAATTTAAGGATGACACTAGTTCAGTGATAAGGTGATTGCACCTTGTATAGTTCATATAAATTAGGGCTTTTATGCATTATATCAAGCCAACCCTATGTATGACATCCCCTTAAGAGGAAGTTTTCCGATTGTTACTGTGTTGTCTGCTCTTAGTGTTTGAAGTCACAACTTCTATCCATATTTAGAAGGTTTTTGTGAGCTAGTCATGGTGCAAGTTATCTGTTCTGCATCAATTTGTTCTTGTTGATGTTCCAAAGTACTATTCGGTCTTATTGTAGTAAAAACAAGCTTCCAAGGGCTACTTTACATATCCAAAGAGCTAGGGCTGGTCCTATGTTGGTTTGCTGGACCAACTTCACCACTTGACAACTCATCTTTCTAAGCCTCTCCAAGCTTCTCCAACTTTTTTCAGTGGTATTAGAGCAACTTCAAGATGGGAGGTGGATTTCCATAAATGATTGAGAAGCTTGATCGACAGAATTATGATATTTGGAAATTCAAAATGGAGGCTTATATGCAAGGAAGAAACCTATATGGGATTGTATCAAGTGATGAAGCAATTCTGATTCCAAGATCCAAGGGAGGATGTAATCAAGAGGAAATAGATAGGCTCACATTTTTGTGTGCAAGAGATGGTCAAGCATGGTCATACATACTCAAATATGTCATTGATTTTCTATTACCACATATTAGAGGATGCAAGACATCTCAAGAGACTCGGGATGCCCTAGAGACTTTCTTTTCTGCTAGTACAAAGGCAAGGAAGAACCATCTTTGGAATGAGTTCAACCAAATGAAGAAGAGTATAAAACAAACCATCACTGAGTTTGTTACAAAAGGTAAAGGAGGTTGGTGATCAATTGACATCCATTGGAGAGCTGATTGAAGAAGAAGTCATCATGAGGAAAATTCTCAATGGGATTAGAGGTGACAAGTAATGGCAATATTTCACCATAGACTATGATCTCATCATGGATGTGCAAACTCCAGACTTCAACATCTTTCTTGGACAACTCTTCAATCAAGAGGCCAACAATAGCATAAAGGAATGTAACTCCTATCATGGAAATTCAACTAGTGCTCTATATGCATATAAGAAGGACAAGAAGCTGAAAGGAAAGAAGAAGGAAGAAGATGAAGAGGATACTTCCCAAGCCAACTTTGTAGGCAAGATCAATTTGAAAGGGAAGAAGAAAGGACCAAAGCATGACAATAAAAAAGGCCAGAATGTTCAACCTTGTGCCATTTGTGATAAGACCAACTGCACCACTCAAAATTGTTGGTTCAATGGGAAGACTGAGAAAGGAAGTGGAAGAGGTGGATATGGCAGCAATAGAGGCAAAGGTGGACACAACTTCAACAATAACAATAGAGGCCATAACATAAGGGACTACAACAATTATTATGAAGATCAACAACATGAAGACTCATTGATCTTGATGAATCTAAGCCATAAGGAAGGTAAAGAGGATGGTCACTTATTCTACATAGATTAAAGATGTTCAAATCATGTTGCAAGTAACATAGCTCTCTTATCTAATTTGGAAAGTCCAAAGCATAGACATGAATTTCAAATAGGGGATGATACTAAGCATAATGTGGAGAAGATTGGTAATGTCAAAGCTTCCAATGGTAGGAGAAATATTCTGAGCAAGGTACTCTAAGCTCCCACTATTATAGAAAACCTAATAAGTGTAGGCCAAACAATTGAAAAAGGCTTGCAAGTTACGTTCACCCAACATAGAGCTTTTGTGGAAGATCCATGTCAAGGCTTCAAGAAGATAGCCAAAGGTGAAAAGCATGGCAGGCTCTTTACTTTTGAAGCACGAGAATCCAAAAACATAGCTCTATTCAACTTTGGGTCTCAAACCCTGAGTGAGCTTGAAGTGTGGCATAAGAGGCTAGCTCATGTGAATGAAAGAACCTTGAAAGATATATATTAGCATCAAAGTGTTCCAAGACTTCCAAACATATCAAAGCAACACATGATCAATAGATGTGATGCATGTTAGATTGGGAAGGGACAAAGACAACCATTGAACCATAAAGTCTACATCCACAACAACTTATTGGACTTAGTACATAGAGATGTATGGGTACCAACTCAAGAACTTTCATTGGTAGGATCAAGGTATTATATCTCATTTATTGATGACCATAGTAATTGAGAGCTATTCTATATTTTATCAAGAGTAAGAATGAAGTTTTTGATTGCTTCAAAAAGTATCTAGCACATGTGGAGAATCATACAGGTAGATCACTCAAGAAGCTCAGATATGATGGAGGGGGACAATACTTCTCTAAAGATTTTGATGAGTTCTTGAAGGATAAAGGGATCAAAAGGGAAGTGACTACTAGGTAATCTCCTCAACTGAATGGAATTGCAGAGAGGAGAAACAAGACATTGGTTGGATCAACTAGAACAATGCTTGAAGAGAAGAGATTGCCACATTATCTATGGGCAAAGGCTATCTCAACTGCTATGTACCTTCTCAATAAACTACCATTCAAATCACTTCAAGGTATGACTCTGTATGAAGCATGGTATGGAAGAAAACCTAGTCTTGGACATTGCAAGGTGTTTGATTGGTTAGCTTGTGATCATGTACCATCACAAATAAGAGGTATCCTAGATGAAAGGGCAACAAAGGTAGTGTTTATTGGCTATGCCTCAACTCAGATGTGTTAGAGGTTCTATAATCCTTCAACCAAGCAATTCACTACAAGTAGGGATGTGTTTGAAGAAGTACACAGGACTTGTTATGATGGAGAAAAACAAAAGGTAACTCTACCATATGATCTTGATTCTGATTCTCATAAATTAGGAAGCAAGCATGATACACAGGTCCCGGATTCAAGAAGTGATACAGATGATGACCAAGATGAAAAGGAAAAATATTACAAGCGATGGAAGTCAAGAGACAAAGAAAAGATGCAAAGAAACGATGCAAAAGTGTGGAGAATGCTCCAAGCAAGCACCTAGAAGGTTAACAAGGGAGAAAAGACAACCAACAAGGTATGGATATGATTCCACATTTTTTACAAAGCATTCAATCTACTTGGCAAAAAACTCAATTTTAGAGGAACCCTCAACCTTTGAAGAGGCAAGGGGAAACCCTAATTGGTAAAAGGCCATGAAAGAAGAAATAGATGCATTGAAGGAGATGGACACTTGGGATTTGGTTCCAATGATCCAATCAAAAGGTAATTGGTTGCAAATGGGAATATAAAATTAAAAGAAACTCAGATGGATGGTTTTCAGGTACAAGGCAAGATTAATTGCCAAAGGATGCTCACAAACTCATGGTATAGAATATGAGGAAATATTCTCACTAGTTGCAAAGATGACCACAATAAGAACATTGATAAGTGTAGCTACTACAAGAAATTGGAGACTCCTCCAAATTGATGTGAAAAATGCATTCCGAAATGGTTGGATAAGTGAAGAGGTATACATGTCACAACCACCAGGTTTTGAAAACCCTAATCATACATCTTATGTTTGCAGACTTAAGAAAGCATTATATGGATTGAAATGAGCTCTTACAGCTTGGAATTAAAAATGATTTGACATGAATGATTGTATTTTGAGCAGAGGATATTATAAATTTAGTTTTTTTCTATTTAAATAGCTTTTGAAATAGGTAAATCACAATGTGCTAAAAAGTGATAGATAGTCCTAAAAAGTGTTCACATTAACATGCTTTCACCCATATGTTAGTCACTTGCATCTATCGATGTCAATGTAGATGATGATGATAAAGTTGAAGTATGCCTTTGTGATTTAGGAAATCCATATAAGAAGTTCAAAAATTCTATTTAGACTAGGAAGAATATCCCAAGTTTTACTAATCTTATGTAAAACTAATAATTGAAGAAAAGAACCTTGGTGAAGACTTAAACCCCTAAGGAAAAGCTAGTTATGAGCGAGTATTCTACTATGGCAAAGAGAGAGGCCGAGCTAGCAACTTTGGAAGTGGAAGATGAAACAATAACCAAGAACAAGGTGAACAAAAAACTAATGCAAAAGGTAGAACACAATTTTTAGGCAAGAGGATCCAAAGAGGTCATAGAAATTTCCAAAGAAATGATTCAAGTAATGGCAGTAAGGGATGTTAGAATTATGGTAAACCTGGTCATTCTAAATGTGATTATAGGTTGAAGATTCGAAACAGAAAATAACAAAAAAGCAACCATGCATCCATAAGTGTAATGATTCAGAGAAGTTGTTCATGGTCCAACATCATATGATTGTGTGCAGATGTTTCAAAATCGAATGGTTATGTCTAATATGGTGATTCAAGTGCTTAAAATTACATGGCCATCCATGCATAATGGTTTAGTAGTTTGCAAAAATTCTGATCTCTTGTAATTTTTGAAGTAGTTGATGATATTTCACATCCTTATATCAAGCATACATGAGACATATCACTATTCATGGAGGATGGGAAGGTAAAACATATTGCTCATGTATTGCATGTTCCTAATATAACAAAGAATCTAGTTTCTTTTGGACAAATAGGTGACGAAGGATTCAAATTAGGTTCAATTTTGATGGTTTATATGTAGAAGAGTACAAAAAAATGGAAGGTTGATTGCTAAACGACACAAAGTGGGTAGGATATTTACCTTGAATGTGAAAATTCCTGAAATTAATAAAAGCATGTTTGCAGAAGGTAAAGGTGTTATTGTTGACATAGATATATGGCACAAACAAACTGCACATGCAAATTTTAAGAGGTAGTGATTGATAAAATCAAGGGAGCTTGTTAGTGGACTACCAAATTTCAAGGTTGCAGAGATGCAGAAGGTATGTGATGAAAGCTTGAAATGAAAAGAATGGAAGCAACATGATGCTTTGAGTGATAAGGTTTGGTTCAACTTTGTGGTATAGAACCTTCCTTTTATCACTTGGAAACTTTGATCCACCTTAGGAACTTTAAATTAGTATAATAAAACACATTATGTCCTTTTTAGCATCATAATGCACAAGTCTATGCAAAACATACTATTTACTTATCAAGCAATTGCAAATAGCTTTCTATTTATCGATGGAAAGTCCAACTTGAAATGCTATGTGATCCTAGCCTGATTACAATTGGTCAAAGTCCTCTAAGAGGACATTGCTTAATAGTGTAAAGATTCTATTGTGCACAAGAATTTCAATTATAAGCAAAACATACACTGATTATGAGCTTAACATCAACATAGGGTTACCCTAACTTTTCAAGGAGTAGCAATAACAAACCTTGAGACACTAAAATAACTCTAGCACACACTAGGATAGTCCCAATTCTACAAGATCTTGAACAATGGAAACTCACACTAATACATTTCTGATGAAATCCTTAATCAAGAGTTTTTTATTTTTGAATAGGAAGAACCAAGCTATGTAGGTCTGTTCACTTTGGAGATGATGACATAGAGAAGAAGGGCATTGAGCAAGATGTGTACCAATATTGATTGTATTCACTTCTATCAAACATTGGTCTACAAAGACCTCTCCATGTGTGTGTGGGACAAGGGCCAACCATAACCAAGGTCCCAAGCTTGAGGGATATTCTAAGGTCTTGAAGCTCTCAGCTTGCACTCTGTTGTGGTGCACTCAGAATTGTGAAATGGGCGACTTTTCAGTCTATTGCTAATGGGGATGAGTGTTGCATGATGGCCACATGGTGGCACTAGACCATTCTAGATCATTTCTATTTTGAATACAAGGGGATATAATGGATGGGAGGAGAGTGGCACACACATCATTCACTAGTCTTTGATTTTCAAGCTTTGAGACATTCTAGCTCTCACATTTGGTAATCAGAGCATCCTTTTGGAAGTTTTCTTGGGAGAGAAGAGTCACATTCAAAAAATCTTCATGTGGAATCTTTGGCCCCCTTGAAAATTGAGCTGCATGGTCATCATCTTGATGCTACTTCCTCCGTCGATTGTGGAAAGGTCGATTGCACAGCAAAAGAGGTGGTGTTGAGCCCTTGGAGAGAGCTCATGAGGGCACGGTTCTCAAAAAGAAGATCAACATGCACACATAACTACACATGTCTACCCGAATACCCAGAGTCCTACGCGTGTGTGCTCACGCACTGCCTGAGATAGTGGGGAGAGAGAGAGAGTGGTTCATATTGGCCTCTCCTCTTGTTGTTAAAGAAAGGAAGGAGCTCTTCTTCTTTTTATACCCAATTTTTGTGGGCTTTCTCTACTATGTGGGATAATCCAAGCTCTCATCTGTGCATTCATGGAGAAAGAAGAGTCTAGGAGAAGAAATTTGAGCTTCTTTTTTAGTCCATAGCCAAATTTAGGCTAATCTAGCCTATTTACACTACCTACCTCCACTCATATGGCCATATCTTGGTCAAATTGAGTGATTTTTGTTGATATGGATTCCTTACTGAGAGCTCTTTCTAATGAGTGGCGATAAGATACCTTTTAGATCCATTTTAGAACATGTATAGAACTTCAAACTTGGTTATTCTACATCAAGGACCCCCATTCTAGCACTTCTTTGATGCAAATATCATCCAAAGACTATTGGGTAAGTAAGAAGAGTGTATGAGTAATCTCTAATACTTGCACACACATGAATATCAAACTTTTGGACCTTAAGATACGTTTTCTGGTCACCTTTAATGCATTCTTTCTCTCTTCATGCATTATGGTGCCATAGGACAAGCATTTTGTATGGCATACATGGTATATGATTAGTTATAAGCTTGTTCAGCTCTGCACTTTGTGTGAAAGTAGTGTTGTAGGTACAAGTAGCACTTCGTTTTGCAAGTACAACAAGGAAAATATAAGAACTTGCAACGTTCTTATTATTATACCGTGCCACAAACATGAGGGTTATTGCAAGGGTGTGGTGCCCTTTTGATATCTTTGTATATATTGTGCCTACCAGCACCATTTCTTTGGAGAAATGCGTGTAGTGCACTTGGTTTTACTTTTTTTATTTTCATTTTTATGCTGTTATGATGTCAAAATGTTTAAGATCTAGCATGCATATGCATAAAAAGTAGATAAATCATACTAGAAGTTTCTTTTCTATTATTTCTTTTGTGCAAAGGTTTGTGATTTGTTTATGTCGGTTACCATTTGGATATCTTAGGTGAACATAAAGCATAAAAAATTAAAAAAAACATAAAACCATAAAAAGAGACGTATACCTAGAATCAAGACCCTCTTCACCATTTAAGATTGATACAATCATGGGTGAGCATACTTCAGACCCCATAAAGACCATGAGTGTTAGGAAAACACATTTAGAGAGCACACTTCATGACATCTCGGAGCACATGTGTGGCTCCAACAAAGAGGAAGTGACGCTTGAGGCCGAGTTTCTACAGATGGAGGTGGATGCTCCAAGTGAGCATCAAGCTCCGGACATCCCTAGAGATGGCAGCTTAAAGACCCTAAGCTACCTAGATATCATGGCTCCACTAGTGCTAGGATTGTTGATGCTATTAGTCGCTCAACAAGTGGGAGCAGTGCTTCCATTTATGCCATATCATGGATGATAGGCATAAAATTTAGTAGGCCACATATGACCTCATCATGGACGCCCCCCATGGTGGTGCAAGATAGAACAAGACAAAAAATAGCCAAGGACTTGGCAACAATTTAAAGTCTTCTTTTACAATAACTTGGTACCACCTAACGAGAGGCTGCTAGACACTCGGTTCTTCATCAGCCTAAAGAACCAAACCATTCAAGAGTTCTTAGATAAGTATAGAGAGGTACTTCTTAAAGTACCTGATACTGTCCTTGAGTTTCTCTAGGTCCACAAGTTTGTCTTGTGACTAAGGGAAACTATTAGACCTTTGGTGAGGAAGGAGAGACGTCACTCCTTGGCATAGGCCATGGAGATGGATTTAGTCTATGAGGATGGCCACAAGGGCATAGGCTCCCAAGGTGAGAGGTCCTCATGGACTAATATAAGTGGATCCTTCCTCACATCTCTTGGCTCGATCAGTGCATAAACTTCCAAAGAGGCTAAGCAAGTGCATATGATCAAGATAGTTTTAGGAAAGGAAAGTGGCTTCTCTGGCTAAGAGGGCATATAATAAGTTGATACTTACCCCTCAACAAAAAGAGAAGGCAATGAAAGAGGGGTTATGCTATGGGTGTCTAGGGCAGCATCTTTTCAAGGACTATCCTAAGAAAAAGAAAATAGTAGCTACCATAGTTATTAATCCCACTAAGGCAGGGAGTGATAGAGATGCGAACTTTAGATATTCCCCATCTTTGATGCATTATCACAGATAGTGTATCAAATGAGCTTTAGAGTTCTATGAAGCTCATTGCTTCAAGAAATAAAGGAAGCACAAAGATCCACATTTGTTACAAATTATTAGAGCCATTAGTGATGACTCTATCATAGGAGACGAGGTAGTTCTAGATGTTCCTTCCCCTAGAAAAGCAAACAGTTCTAGTCCATGTTCCAATGTCTCAAAGGAGAATGGAATATTCAAACGGAATGGAAAGGTTTGTGTACCAACTTAGGATTTGAGAAGAAAAGTCATGCATGATAACCATGATGTTCCTTGTGTAGGGCATGTTGGTGTTGAAAAGACAATACATGTTGTTAGAAGATCATTTTAGTGGTTTGGATTATCTAGAAATATCCACACTTATGTTCATAATGCTTTATGTGTCAAATCAACATGAAAAAAAGGGTAAAGACACCAGGTCTTTTACATACTTTAGAGATTCCAGATCATAACTAGGATAGTGTATCCATGGGCTTCATAGTGGGGTTATCATGGACCCAAAGGAAGCATGATACTATCGTAGTTGTGGTAGATAGATTGAGCAAGTAGGCTCATTTCATGCCCACACACGAGACGATAGAAGCTCCATAGGTAGCAAAAATGTTTATCCAACATGTATATCAGAGTGCATGGGTTACTAACATCCATAGTTTTAGATAGGGATGCCAAATTCACAAGAAACTTTTGGAAGTTTGTATTTGAAAAATGTAAAGTGTCATTGAAAATGAGTAGTGGTGATCATCCATAGAGAGATGGTCAGATTGGAGGGTCAACCACATTCTAGAGGACATTCTGAGGGCATATGTGACTGAGAGGCAGAAAAATTGGGATAGTTACTTGCCACTAATAGAGTTTTCTTATAACAATAGACTCCCTCATCTCAAAAGGTGCCATAGTTCATCTCAAAAGGTGCCAAGAATGTCTCCTTTTGAGATGAACTATGGCATGAATATCACTGCTCCTAGTACCATAGGAATGCCAAAGAAATATCCTAGCGCTTCTAAGTTCTTCAAATATATGCAATTTGATCTATAATATATATTTATTTGTTTGTATTATGATGTTCAAAAGCACTAACAAGTTGATTTAAATTTACTTGTATAAAAAAGAACCACATGAATTTAGAGATTAGAAAAGTAATCTAATTTAGCACTAACTTAATTATATGCAATTTGACATACTAATAATTGTTCACTTGTGTGAACGATATGAAAACTATATCAATATGGCGTTTAAAAACATGAATAGATTGTTGCCATATAATTTTACAATAAATCAATTATTGTGATTAAGAGCTTTGAAAAATAATCAAATTTAAAAATAACTCAAATATATGCAATTTGATCTAGCAATTCATTTTCACTTGGTTGAACAATCCCAAAAATATGTGGTGTTTAAAAACACCAATAGAATTGAATACATAATCTTCAAATATTTTAAAATCATTGATAGCGTTTCATATTATATTGTTCAAGCACAAAATATGTTTCTCTATCAAAAGGTGTTTGATTTACAATTGTGTTGCATGTATAAAAACACCTTCTCTTTGTGCAAATCCATCCATAAAGCCAAGGAACCATTGTTCTCGACAAAAAGATTTCCAACTCCTCTGATGATTTCCTCCACATAAGTGCCTATCATATTCCAAATTACATGATACAATGTATCATAAAAAATAATGGTATTATTTCCATCCAAATCTAGAAAAATTTTCCAAATTGTGTCTAAGTTTTTATGATGCATAAACTTATATCTGATGCGGATATAAGTTTTTTGGCATGCATCTTGACCCGCTATAACATGAAACCTTTGATGGTGCTTTGGAAAACACAATGCGAGTGTTCCTTGAGTTGTCAATAATCTTTTTGTGGTCCAAATCTACACCTCAAAAAGATCCATACAAAAATCCAAGAAATATAAAGCATCCTTCTAACATAATGTGCAATTCTTAGGTTCTCTTCGACAAAATTCATATGGTTTTGCAAAAATTCAAGTACCAAATCACCCCTTTCCTTATCCACTGTTTTGAGCAAAATGCCATTCATTTCCAGTATTAATGCCCTTCTTTCATCTCTTGAGAAATAAAAAAATCTTTGCTTTCTTGATGAAGATTCATATATGTGCAAAGACCAATAACACATCAATGCCAACCTTGTGTTTTCTTTGTAGTTTATATGCACATCAGCATTTTGTTTTGCAAAAAAAAGGAAAAGGTAATTAGATTTATATGAAAATCAATTTCGATCATTGCACATTGAGTTCCCGAAGAAAACTAGAAAAATTTTCATTATGAAAAGTAGGCACATTCTATGCACTCTTCTACAATAAGATGATACAATATTCAAATGTGTATTAGAATATATGCACAAACACTACGTTGCATTAATCATTATTTGAGAATTCACTTGCTAATTTATAATTTTCAAATAAAAGCAAGACCTTGATTCATCTTCAAGTGACCTTTAATAATTTAATTATTTCCAATCCAAAGGATTTTCATGGAATATGTTTTTAATGGAAAGCTTTTCAATCTAAAAAAAGCAGTTATGGTTATAAATCACCCTTAATGGAAAGAATAATACTATAAAAAATGGTGATGGTTATAAATCCATTTGACTGAAAGAATCATATTATAGAAACGCATCTCTATGATTTTCTCATATTCTTTTCTGATAGTGTTACTTGTTATGTATGTGCAAAGTTACACACACACATAAATACATATATTTTGTGTCTTACTGACATCATTGATGACATCATCCTTTGTAATCATCTTTAAAAACTAGCCTTATATATGCGTATGTATATATATATATATATATATATATATATATATATATATATATATATATATATATATATATATATATATATATATATATATATATATATATATATATATATGTGTGTGTGTGTGTGTGTGTGTGTGTATGTATGTATGTATGTATATGTATATGTATATGTATGTATGTATGTATGTATGTATGTATGTATCTATATATATATATATATATATATATATATATATATATATATATATATATATATATATATATATATATATATATATATATATATATATGTGTGTGTGTGTGTGTGTGTGTGTGTGTGTATGTATGTATGTATGTATGTTTGTATATATGTGTGTATGTAAATATATATATATATATATATATATATATATATATATATATATATATATATATATATATATATATATATATATATATATATATATATATATATATATATATATATATATATCTCTAGAAACATTTTGTGCCTTACTAACATCATTGATGGCATCATCCTTTGTAATCATCTTAAACAACTACCCTTGAACAACTATATAAGAGGGGACATAGATATCCTCAGTCTTTACAATGCTAGTCTTCGTAGCTAAGGAGTTCTAGTTCTAGTTCCTATTCTTGTCTAGCTTCTTATTCTAGTATTTTCTTATCTAAACTCTAGACATCTGGTCTTGTTCTCGTTTAATCTCATAATACAAGATGTAGCCTAATTATTGAAAGAACTTGAATAAGCTTGTAGAAGGTAGAAAAGTGTGTTTCGAAGCGACGAAGTTTGGTCTAGCCGACCGGCACAGGACCAGCCCTTGAGCTTATGGAGACTCAAATAGACCTTATAGGAATGTGATAAGTGCAAAGAAATGCACTATGTACTTTGGAGCATCAAGGAGAATGAGTCAATACAAAACAGATAGGTTCGTGGGTCGACTAGCTCAAAAAACTTACTATCTATGGAAGAGACAATGAACTTTAAATGCCCATAGCAACCAGCATGATTAAAATTAGAAAAAATCCTTTTATGGGAGTGATACACATAGGGTTTAGTGTATGGAATGCACAAAATTATAAGGAATAAGCAAAATATGCTATAGGAATGAATGCAACATTCACCGGTGGTACTTCCTATTTTTCAGGAATACACAGAGATTGACCTTGAGACAGAAAAACTCAGATTTCTCCCAATATACTGAACCAAATGCTATGAAAATGTATAGGCAAAAACTAGAAATTTATATCTTTCCAATTAACCATCTTGCACTCAATTTGGAGCTCTGGAGAGAGAGCAGTAGCGTCTGCAAGATTACTGTTGGCGAAGAAGATGATGCAGAAAATTGAAGGAGCAAGACAATGATGGTCACAAGTGTATGTATATTGCTTCCATGTATTGTACAAGTGATTTCAAGTCTTTTTATAGACTCTATGAGTGTTCCACGATTTCTACAAGAGAAATTTGAATTGAAATGAAGGTGGGAATGGTTGTTGGAGGGAATCAATTCACTTTCCTACAATCTAGGAAAAGTGAAGATCTAGTTTGATCTACTTTTAGGTGATTGATTGCTTGATTGAATGCAGCTTCAAACACCACAAATTCGTGGGATTTGGGATCTATCTTTCTACCTTTTCATGTGTAAAGCTCAAGGCTTTTACAATGGTAAACAAATCTCTCAAAAAAATACAATAAATGAGCATAAGAAAAAGAACTCTCCAACAGATATTCTTTCGACGCGATAGCCTTTGATGTAGATCAAATCCACCTCAAGAATAGTGTAAGCTTGATGTTCCAACAGCTACCCCTCAAGCTAAAGTATGCTTGAGTCTTCATTCTCAGATAGGTTGAATACCTGCCATAGCTTTGAATCTACAAAGCTTTATTCCATCAAGTGCCTTCGTCATTATATCTGCTACTTGCTTTTCAGTAGGAAAAAAAGAAATGTCAATCTCCTTTGCCATGAGCTTCTCCCTGATGAAGTGGTAATGGACTTCTATGTGCTTGGTTCTCGCATGGAAAATAGGATTTGCCGCTAGATGCATGGAACTTACATTATCTCCAAATATGTGAGGTTTGGAACTCACAAGTCCTAAATCTCTATACAATGCTTTTAACCATATTGCCTCTTGAGTTGCTATGGTCAAGCCTCTGTACTCTGATTAGTTGAGGATAAAGCGACTGTTGGTTGCTTCTTGGAAATCTATGACACTAGCTTCGAACCTGCAAATGCTAAGTAACCAGATGTACTTTTTCTGTCATCCTTAGCTCCTACCCAATCTGCATCTGAATAGATTTTGATATCCAAATCTGAAGAGTAAGGATAGAATATACCTTCATTGATTGTACCTTTGAGATACTTAAGTACTCTCTTGGCCGCATCCATGTGTGGTCTTCTTGGTGAGTGCATGAACTGACTAAGCACTCCCACACTATATGAGATGCCTGCCCTTGTATGAGTAGCATATATCAAGCTACCTACCAAGCTTTGATACGCTTTAATGTCTTCAATTTTCTCACCTTCATAAACACTAAGTTTATGATTCATCTCCAAAGGTGTACCTGCAAGTTTAGTGTTCTCCATTTTGAACTTGAGAAGAAGATCCTTAATTTATCTTCTTTGAGTCAAATACATTCCTTCATCTCTATATATCACCTGCATACCTAGGAAATATGTGAGCTCACCTAGGTCACTGATCTCTTGATCCTTTGAATGCCATTTAGATCATCACCTGTCACAATAATATCATCTACATATACACATAGATATATAACCTCATTGTGATCCCTTTTGATGAATAGAGAAGGACCTGAGTTGCTAGCTTTGAACCCTTGATCTTGAAGATATGTAACCAACGTGTAATTCCAAGCTCTAGGAGCTTGTTTCAATCCATACAATGCTTTCTTAAGTCTACAAACATAAGATGCATGATTAGGGTCTTCAAAACCTGGTGGTTGTGACATGTATACCTCTTCACTTATCCAACCATTTAAGAATGCATTTTTCACATCAAGTTGGAGGAGTCTCCAATTCCTTGCAGCAGCTACACTTATCAATGTCCTGATTGTAGTCATCTTTGCAACTGGCAAGAATGTTTCCTCATAGTCTATACCATGAGTTTTTGAGCATTCTTTAGCAACTAATCTTGCCTTGTACCTGCAAACTGATCCATCTGAATTTCTTTTAACTTTATATACCCATCTGCAGCCAATTACCTTTTGATTCGGCGATATTGGAACCAAATCCCAAGTGTCCATCTCCTTCAATGCATCTAATTCTTCTTTCATGGCCTTTTCCCAATTAGGGTTTCCCTTTGCCTCTTCATAGGTTGAGGGTTCCTCTGAAATAGAGTCTTTTGCCAAGTATATTGAATGCTTTGTAACAAATGTGGAATCATATCCATACCTGGTTGTTTCTTCTCTCTTGCTGATCTTCTAGGTGCTTGTTTGGAGCATTCTCCAACGTCTTGCATCTTTGCTTTGCCTCTTGATTTCCATAGCTTGTAATCCTTTTCTCATTCATCTTGGTCATCGTCTGTATCACTTCTTGGATCCTGGACCTGTGTATCATGCTTGCTTCCTAATTGATGAGAGTCAGAATCAAGATAATATGGTAGTGTTACCTTTTGTTTGTCTTCATCATACCAAGACCTGTGTTCTTCAAACACAACATCTCTACTTGTAGTGAATTGCTTGGATGTCTTGCATCCTCTAATATGTGGTAATAGAAAGTCAGAGATAGAGTTTAGTATGTACAACCTTGCTTGAGCATCCCTTGCACACCAAAGTGTGAGCTTATCTGTCTCCTCTTGTGTAGGCCCTCCTTTGGATCTTGGAATAGGCATAGCTTCATCACCTGCTACAGTTCCATAAAGATTTCTACCTTGCAAATAGGCCTCCATTATGATTTTCCAAGCTGCATAGTTGTGTCGATCAAGCTTCTCGATCATTGAGGGAAAGCAGTCACCCATCTTGATCTAGCTCTGATACCACTGAAAGAACTTGAAGAAGCTTGTAGAAGGTAGAAAAGTGCGTTTCGAAGCGACAAAGTTTGGTCTAGCCAACCCGCACAAGACCCGCCCTTGAGCTTATGGAGAATCAAATAGACCTTATAGGAATGAGATACGTGCAAAGAAATGCACTATGTACTTTGGAGCATCAAGGAGAATGAGTCGATACAAAACAGATAGGTTCGCGAGTCAAATAGCTCAAAAAACTTACTATCTATTGAAGAGACAATGAACTTCAAATGCCCATAGCATAGCTTAGACTTGTTCTTCATCATATAAACCTTGGAAACCTTTGTCAATGTCAACAGAAACAAGTTAAAGAGAGCCACCTACACAAGGAGCAAATGACACACAGATTGAGACAAGGAAGAATGATCTTCTTCTTCTTCTTCTTCTTCTTCTTTATTCTTCTTCTTCTTCTTCTTCTTTTACTACTACTACTACTACTACTACTACTACTACCACTACCACTACCACTACCACTACCACTACCACTACCACTACCACTACCACTACCACTACCACTACCACTACCACTACCACTACCACTACCACTACCACTACCACTACCACTACCACTACCACTACCACTACCACTACCACTACCACTACCACCACTACTACTACTACTACTACTACTACTACTACTACTACTACTACTACTACTACTACTACTACTACTACTACTACTACTACTTCTTCTTCTTCTTCTTCTTCTTCTTCTTCTTATTCTATTTGATCAGAGATTATATAAGAATGACCTATAATGACATTACAACCACTACAATGTATAAGGAGCAATACAGAAAGAAATCTCTAATTTCCATGAATGAGTGAATTGGTAAGAAAGAAATATGCCATCACTCTGAGTAGATACATCTAGTTAAGCTCATTCAAAGTACCTTTGATATATATTAGTGTAACTACTATACATGCTAGAGAAATGAAAAGTGCTATGTGTCATCCTTGATCATTGCACGTTGAGCATGATGTCTCAACACCTCCTTATATCTTTTGGAATGGCTCTCAAATATTTGGAGCACCATGCAATGGCTAATTTCTAAGATTGAAATAAAGAAATTACTCAGTGGGCTAGTTCATAACCACTTTACCAATTCAACCTGTTTGGTCTCCATATAAGTTTCCAAGATTGATTTCTAAGACTAGTTACTCATCTTTTTTGTCTTTCGTAATGGTGTCTACAACATAGTCGAATGGAAACAAAGTTGAAAATTTGCAGTATGCTTCTTAGTCCATTCTAATGAAATTTGTTGTAGTAGAAGTTATAGATCATCATGTGTGAGGCTCTATTCATGCACTAACCTACCTTTGTGTAGTTGAATTGATTTTCTTGTTAACCGCTCTCTATGTTTTGGCAAATCATCTATGCACTTTTGACGACTTTCCAATTTCACATGCAAAGGTATGCTAGACAATAATTTGAATCACAATTACTTAGTCCAATACCCTACACCAGCCCATTCCATTTTTTGAGACCACATGACTAGTTGGCATCACTTTGGACTAATCCACTTGGTCCACCATACTCGAATGTTCCTCAAGATTGTTAGGGATCACAATAGACTAATCTACTAGATTGGTCCATCATTTGCCCAAAGTTTCCCATTGACTTGTAATTGGTCCAATTTTGATCCTTGTTTCAAGTTGGATGACTTGAAATTGGTCCAATTTTGGTATTTGGTCTATTTTTGGTCCAATTTGGGCAACTTGCAAATCATTCAAGTTTGGTTATTATTCCACTTTCGCTTGACTTTGGGTGAGTTATTGCTCCAATTCTAGTCCCTTACCCATTTCCACTCTAGATTCATTGATTTTCATTGTTATCCTTTTAAGGTTGATTCCATTTGTTTCTAGAGAAAACACTCTTAATTGTTCCAATTAGGGCCTTAGTTCCAATTTTGTTGTAGATTTGACCGCTTGTACTTGCCCAATTTTAGCTCTTGGTTCAATTTTGGTCCGAATTCCATCACTTGTAGTTGGCCCAACTAAGCCTTGGGTTCAATTTAGGCCTATAGATAAGTATGCATCTCTAACCTACTACATAGACTATTGTCAACCCTTTGTCCATTGTTTCAGTTCTTGGTCTACATCTTGATGGCATGCATCACTTGCACTCTTGATTATTGAATGTCTTTTAAGTAGTGGATTTATTTTATCTCCCTCGTTAGATCATACCATTTGCAAATTATCTTGATCATTTTTAGAATAGTGGACAAAACTACTTTGAGGAACCTACTTTCTTGTCCAATTTTACCCATGATCCAAGAAAATAATGTCCCCTTGTACCTCAAAGATAAGATAAGCATTAAACCCATTTCTTGACCTTGGAAATTTTCACTTCTATTTTCCATGTGTAGTTGGATTCAAATATCAAAAGAGGTACATACCTATAAAATATTTTCTTCTCCAGCTTTGCAGGGTCTTGCTTTGTCTCAACCGTGGTCTACCCAATAGCGAGGATAAGGAACCTTCATAGATAACACAAACACTACTACAAAAAATCAAGCTCAAAAGCACATCCATGAATGATCATATTCACTTTCTCAACTACCACCAAGGGCTTGAATTCATAAGTTAATTGTAAATCATGTCTTCTTCATAACAATGAAACTAAATTGTTGCATCATACAAGTTGGTAAAAATCAATGCCCAAAGTCGTCACACTAATTTGAATGTCTATTATTTCCCCCCACCGATTGAATCGATTTAATGTCTATTATTTCCTCTGCAAGTCAGACTTCAAAGTCATCGCACAAAGCACATCGGACAATCAAGGAGTGTGAGCAGCAGGTGATTCTATGTGGAGTATGCTTCTTAGTCCATTTTGAATATCCATAACGTAAATGTGATTATGGGCAAGGCGTAAATGTTATGTACACAATGATGACATGTATTAGAGAGAAAGGGACACTTCATAGCTTCTCTCACCTAGTGTCATGTGCATAAGGGAGGGAATCTCATGCTCTCTCCTACAAATCTTTATGAATAAATCAAATGCCTACATTTAATATTTATAGAAATCATTACACAAATTTCCCAAGCATGTGGTATTTATTCCCTACTAGGCATCTCTATCAATGTTATCTCTCTCATGAATGACGTTTATTCTTGTATTCTTCCTCTCACACACATAGAAGCCCTCTAAAGGATATATATATGTATGTATGTATGTATATATATATATATATATATATATATATATATATATATATATATATATATATATATATATATATATATATATATATATATATATATATATATAGTATACATACATACATACATACATACCATATAGCATATAGTACACACAAATAGTACATATCTCTCACTCTCTCTCTCTCTCTCTCTATATATATATATATATATATATATATATATATATATATATATTTATATATATTTATTCTCATTTATATATATGTATGTATGTATGTATGTATATATATATATATATATATATATATATATATATATATATATATATATATATATATATATATATATATATATATATATATATATATATATATATATATATATATATATATATATATATATATATATATATACTGCTTTATATATATATACTACTATATACATAAATACATACACACATGATGTTCAAGGTCAAGGCAAAGGTTCGAGTACCGGTGCTTGTCATAGAAGAAGAGGGAGCACTTAAAGCTACTCAGAAGAATTCATTATGACAATAGTGATTTTTATCACTAAACCAATGTATTATATGTATATATATCCAATTATCGTGAATGAGACTCAATTTTGTGCAAGCTGAGGAGTCCTAGAGCTTGAGGAGTCTAGGTAGAAAGCTCGCACCAATTTTTGTAATTTTTGGAAGTTGTTAGATAGTTCAATTAAGAACCTATTTTTTAACTATGCCGGTCACTAGATGTGAAACCGATCAAAACTAGGCAAAAACTATAAATAGAGCTAGAGAGCTCATTTTGAGGTTGTTGTTAGTTTATGTTTGAACCTATGAGATAGAGCTAGAAGAGCTATTGTAACTAGATCATGATGAATATGATTATGAGTCTTTCTCTTGCCTTCCATTGATCTCCATTGCGACTTTCCTAGTGTGTGTATATGCATGTGTGTGTATGCTCTTGCATTTCTCACCATCTTCTTCATGCACATCTGTTGGCATACAGGTCATATGAAGAGCATACAGGTACAATAGAGCAGTCATGCACAATACGGCAACAAGGCCTAATCATTTTTTCCATGGATCATTCACAACTCAAGTGATTTTAATCACTACACAAACATTGTAAATTCCGTTTTTGGTAGAATAGACTCCATTTTGTTCAAGCCGAGGAGTCCTCAAGCTTGAGGAGTATTAGAATTAGCTACATACCAATTTTCATAATTTTTAGACTCCGTTTGAGCCCTCAAATAGGCTCTAGAACCTAATTTTTAACTAGGCCGGACACTAGGTCTGGACAAGGCCAAAGCTAGTGAGAAAACTATAAAAAGAGCTAGAGAGCTCATTTTTGAGGGGAGATTGTTTGTGAATTGAGCTTATGTAAGAGAATTTTTGACTAATGCAAAGAACTCCATTGTTCCTCTCCTTGTTCTTGCCTTGTGTGCGCGTGTGTGCGCGTGTGTGTGTATGTGTGTGCATTTTGTGTGCTTCTTACTCACACACTTGTGCCTTCACTTGCTCATAGTCTTCATACTAGTCCTCACGTCTCCACGGATTGACAATTATGAGGTGAATCTTCTCACGTTGGTACTCACCATTGTGCTAGAATGACACCAAATTTGGCGCCGTTGCCGGGGAGAGAGCTTCGAGGACGAGCGTGTGATGGTAAGACGTCTAGTTGAGACATTGGAGTTATAGGTAATATCCTTTCTTTTCCTTATTTTTCTTCATTTTTTCTTATTTTTGCATCACCATCATCACCATCATCATCCCCACCATCTCCCACCTCCATCTCCATCTCCACAAAAATTTCAATTTTTTTGGTCATATTCCACTCCCCACCTCATTTTCCTCATTTCATTGTGAGAGAGAGCGAGAGAGAGCTTGCATGCGATCTGTTTTTGTGTGTTTTGAGCTTTTGTTGTAGGAACTAGCTGTACCACCATCTCCAGCAGCTTGCGCAGGTACTACAGACTCTGCACAGGTCCCGAGACGACGACCTCTGTCTGTCGCGACAGACAGAAAAACTTGATATTTTTTGAATGCATGTTTGGCACGGTAACCTACATCATTAGAGCACTCCAAATCACTAGAAGTTTCTAAAAAATTTTGCATTTTTTCAGTCTATCGCGACAGACACAGTCTATCGTGACAGACACCGTCTATCGCGACAGACACCGTCTATCACGACAGACATCGTCTATCGTGACAGACCAAACCACGACAGACGATAGACACCGTCTATCGCGATAGACACCCGTCTATCGCGACAGACAGAGACCCACGACAGACCCCATTTATCGCGACAGACACCTATCTATCGCGACAGACCAAATTCCACAACAGACTCAGTCTATCGCGACAGACACCGTCTATCGCGACAGACCAAACCACGACAGACGATAGACACCGTCTATCGCGACAGACACCCGTCTATCGCGACAGACAAAGACCCACGACAGACCCCGTCTATCGCGACAGACACCTGTCTATCGCGACAGACCAAATTCCACGACAGACTCAGTCTATCGCGACAGACCACTCTATCACGACAGACACTGTCTATCGCGACAGACACCGTCTATTGCGACAGATCCATCTCTCGCGACAGACACCATCTATCGCGACAGACCCATTTTCGGCAAAAAATTAAGGGGTAATTTTTTGGAAAATTAGGCTAAAATTTTGGGCATTTTTGCATACTCAAATACTCATACACTTACAAAGGCCTTAGAAAAATGCATTAAAACTCCTGAAAGGTTCTGTTTGTCTGTTTAACCCACTAAACCCTGAACGGTCATAACTTTTTCATACGAAATCCATTTTTTGAGCTCTAAGGCTTGTCGGAAAGCTCCTGGCATATACTACACGCCCTCAACTGTTTTTTATAAAGATAATGCGTTGATTTTCAGATATGATATTTTGAAGTTGACACACTGAGGGGTAGGTACACCAAGGGAGCTCTAGAGGAAATTTTTTTAGCAATAAAAAAAGGGGGAACAAGGGTCATTAAAAAGTGTTTGAAATAAATTGTCTGTCAATTGAAGGATCAAATTGAAGCTAAACTCAAGGTTCCTACAGGATCATCAAGAGCTTTTGGACAAGCCATGGCGAACAAGCTTGGGAACGTGCTTCCTGGGTAGACAAGCAGCACCAGGAGGAGCGACTTGAGGTTGGAACATCTCTTAACCCCCTCAGTCCATTCTTAGCATAGGCTAAGTGCGAGTAGTGGACCTGATTGACTAGGGGTACGATAGGAACACTCAAGTTTGAAGAGCCTTTAATTTCTCAAGTGCAAGGATAGGCTAAATTGTAGTCAAGGGATAACTTAAAGGAAAGGAACTTAAACTAAGTGGGCGAGGAACATCAAGTACGACACACTTAAGTGCTCCTGACAACGCTTAATTAAAAACAAGAAAACACATACAAAGGAACTCAAAAGGAACAAGTGATTGGTACCAAAGAATCAGCAACGTACAAAGGGCATATGAACCTGAGATCGGGAAGACACCTAGGGAGAGACCGTCAAAGCGTTAGATCATCCGAGGCTAGTGTCAACCATACAGCCAGATCTTGGGCCCAACAATTGAGTGATTACCCCTACGCTCTAGACTCAGAAACTAGTGACTCTGACATGTCGTATAGCATGGAAAGACCTCTAGGTAGCTCAGGAATGGCATACCTGGAAAGACCTGAAGGTCCCTACAAGACTCAATTGGAATACATCCAGACCAACCACCTAGGTGCACGCATCGATGAGGATGGTCTGCGAAGATCTGTTGTCCTAACTAAAAATCCGAATCAGCCCATTGGACTAGAACACCTTGTGGTCAAGTTTGAAAATGGCTCATACATAGATAAAGAAGGAACAATGTATGTGGTCACCAGCCAACCTGAAAGGACAGATGAGTTTGGCAACATAATCTCTGAACCTGAATTAGGTGACATAGAGCAAGGGAACTTAGGAAAGGAGCCGAAAACCCCTGGAGGCAAATCGGTCCTAACAAGGATAATCACTCCAGAGTTAATTCCCCAGGATAACAAGAGCATAGAGTTGCTCTGGAACCAAGAAACGGATGAGGCTTTTTGGAGGTACAAGCTTGAAAAGTCTAATGAAGTGGGAGCTCTTGCCATTTATGAATTCAAAGATCCTGATAGCCCAGGCAAGATGACCTACTTAGATGATGCTTCTGAGAGAATCTTTGTGGTCTCTGAGCATGGAAGACACGCATACACTTGGAAGGGAGAATTTGTTTTTCCCCAACCTCGATCCAAGGTGTCTTATGGTCACCAAGGAGCCGGAACATCCCAAGCTCATGGGACTCAAAGAGAAAGGAGTAGAGAGAGACCTGAGGTAAGCTTTGCCAACTCTTGGGGAAGAGAAAGAACGAGAACGGAAACAAATAGAGTGGAACCTGAGGGACATAGAGCCCCAGGGAACCGAAGAAATGCCGATGATTTCCCTTTGCCAAGGCCGAGAGAGCACACGAGAACCTTGAGACCGACCCAGCTAGTTAAGTCCATGAAAAACTACTTCGATGGCACTGGAGACCCCTACGATCATGTAGCTGAGTTTAGGCAAGTCTTGATGAGGATGGCTATGACATTTCTGTCTTCTCCATAGAGCCAATCATGGGAGATGCAGTTTTAGAAGAATGCGAACCTAGCCCTGATGCATTTGAAGATGCAAGTGACTCCGATCTTGAGTCAATCATCATGGATCCACCCTTTGCATCAGACGAAGAATATTTCTATGACGTAGAAGTTTACCCTCAGAAACATGAAGAGCTCACTAATGATGTGAGATTAACCACACGAGTGACCACTAAGAGTGAAGGAAAGAAAAGGAAGAAGAGAGAAGCCGCACCAGAGGAGGAAGGCCTCCTAGAACAGAAGCTGTGGAGATCACCTCGACCACTCAACCCACCGAACAAACCTTCATCTTTCGTACTCCCACCTCTAGTTCAACCCTATTCTCCACCTTGGAAAACCCAATCTATGAAGCAACCACCATCACTACACAATCCACCGAATCGCTCATAGAGCCTGCCCTAGGACAACCATCCCCCATGCCCTCAGCCATAGGTCAACCTGACTCCAGATCCATATTCATGGGTTTCCCTACTACCACACCACCTTTCATGCCCTCCCCGCCTCTACGACCTCAACCCCCAACCCCCATCTCTCCACTTCTCCAATCCCTCCATGCCTTCCTTGCTAGAACTTTTCAACCCAGGTCTCAACCATTCCCTTTATTTTCAGCTCCCCACCCCACTTCTCATCTATTCACCACTTTCACACACACACCACCTACCATTCCAATGTATATGGTAGACCCCACACTCGCATCCACTCCTGAAAGTATGGACATTTCACCACCCACGACACCTCCCCCACCCCCCACACTTCCACCTTCTCCCATTCCCCCCCCACCAATTTCACTGACACACACATCTCCATTAGACACATCATTCACTCTTCCCCTTCCCCAACCCCCTTCCCGTGCATCCTCCATTGTACAAACCACACCACCATCCATAGGAAATGCATTGGACACCATGCTCACATGTATATCATAGTTAAGGACAGAGTACTATCAGCTCCAGCAACATAACACACGACTGCAAGAGCACTCGGAGGTGCTACAAATTCGTCTTGCTGCAGTAGAAGAGGAGAATGCTCGCCTCCATACACAATTCCAAACTTTACAAGAGGCTCATAGTGTATTGGAAGTACAGTTGCAGAATACAGACCAAGAAGCAATACAAGTGGTAGAAGGCCATCTAAAAACACAACTAGAACGCAATTCAAGACTTCAACGAAATATGGCACTTCTTAGAAGACACCTTGCAGCTACTCACGAGGAGAATCGACGCCTACAGCAACAGAACCAAGATAACTTAGAAGCAGCCATCGAAAGCACACCAGGGGCACGCATCAGCTCATCAAAGTTTCAAGCAGTGACCCCCGACAATATCAAGATCATATTGGAAGACTATGCCATGCTGCTTGAAGCACATGACCAGCTATCAGAGGAACTGGGTCAACTCAAGCAGAAACACCAAAAAGAAACAACAGCTGCCTCTCAAACCACCTCCTCCGCGGCTTCACTTCTCACAGACTCAGAGGCCTTAAAAGATCTCCAGAAACAGGTCACTGAATTGCAAGCACGTCTACTATAATATGAGAGACCACCTTCCCCTCTAGAGGCTCCCACCGACGAAGAAATAGTACAAATTCCTGTGGAACAAACATTTGAAGAAGAATACGACCCACAACCCTTCCGAGGAGGTCAACAAACGGAAGAAGGTCAGGACACATTTGAAGCACCACGACCCCCATGGCTACGAAAAGTGGAGGAAATCGGGAGTTCACATGAAGAGCGAACCGTCGTGCAAAATCAGGCTATGAGAGTCATAGAGGAGACTCTATTACAATCCAATTACTTCAAAAACCTGTCATCGAGATGTCTTATCCTCTCATCCGAACTCCAATATAGGCGTTACTATATCATTTTAGCAGATTATAATGCAGAAATACAGAGAGTCACAGGGAAGATACCTTCCTTCGCAACCCAATTTCAACCTGAAGACCTTCCTCCAGAGGTGCAAAAAGGCAAGATCCGTCAACCAACATGGCGGCAGAAACTTCTTGAAACCTATCCTGAAATGCTCCGCACCTGGAACAATGCGCCATTACATCTCCTCTATAATCCATGCTATGGCCCTGTTCCACGACGCCGCTCATGGAAAGCATTCAACATAAAGGTCCAGAATAACGCACAATGCAAGGAATGGCTCAATTATCCATACATTGCGCCACCACAGGGACCACCATCAGTAGCATACATGATGGGAACAATTCGACATTGGATACCACGATTGAAGCCCATGCCAGATGTGGCAGCTCAAATGATGCTTAAGATTTTAGATATGATGAATGTAGTACTGAAAACCTTTAGAAACGCAGTCGCACCACAGGTACGTCTACCGGGGTTTACCAATGGAAATTACGATTTGGTGTATGACATGAGCACCACCCCCAGTATTCGTGTGGCTTACGCTTGACATGCACGCATCAAATACCTCCCTGCATGTTACAAACAGACATTCGAAGAAATGTTCAGATCAGGTTTTTGGGAGTATCACTCGGAGGTCTTCACACCGAAGCCAACACACCTGCTCCATCTCTTTGCTTGCGAACAAGCCATGTACTCTGAGTACTACACCACACCGCAACCAGAGGTCCCTGGTGCAATAAATTGGGATGCATTGGAAGCTGATCTAGCAAGAGGCTTAAGGATAGGAGAACACGAACTTGCCACCAATGTCATCCAATACTATATCGACCACCCGATAGAACAGAGGTCTATCAGGGGCGACAGACGCTAGGAAGGGGGAGAATGTTGGCATACAGGTCATATGAAGAGCATACAGGTACAATAGAGCAGTCATGCACAATACGGCAACAAGGCCTAATCATTTTTTCCATGGATCATTCACAACTCAAGTGATTTTAATCACTACACAAACATTGTAAATTTTGTTTTTGGTAGAATAGACTCCATTTTGTTCAAGCCGAGGAGTCCTCGAGCTTGAGGAGTATTAGAATTAGCTACATACCAATTTTCATAATTTTTAGACTCCGTTTGAGCCCTCAAATAGGCTCTAGAACCTAATTTTTAACTATGCCGGACACTAGGTCTGGACAAGGCCAAAGCTAGTGAGAAAACTATAAAAAGAGCTAGAGAGCTCATTTTTGAGGGGAGATTGTTTGTGAATTGAGCTTATGTAAGAGACTTTTTGACTAATGCAAAGAACTCCATTGTTCCTCTCCTTGTTCTTGCCTTGTGTGTGTATGTGTGTGCATGCTTGTGTGCTTCTCACTCACACACTTGTGCCTTCACTTGCTCATAGTCTTCATACTAGTCCTCACGTCTCCACGGATTGACAATTATGAGGTGAATCTTCTCACGTTGGTACTCACCATTGTGCTAGAATGACAACATCATTCGCTCTTTATCTTCATATCGGCCTAACCTCCATAGATTGACAACTACGAGGTGAAGCTTCTCACGTTGGTACTTTCCATTGTGTTAGAGTGACACCAAATTTGTTGCCGTTGCTGGGGACGAGCTCTAGGTTGAGCGTGTTCTGGAGAAAATCATTGAAAGGTAAAATTTCTTTGTTGTTTTGTTGTTTGTAGTTAGCTTTTACACACTTTTACTCCTCTATTCTTCTAGTATCATTCCCCATCATTATCTCAAACTCCAAAAAAATCACAAAAAAATAAGTCATATTCCTCCTTTCTCTTCTCTTTCCCTCAACTTGTGTGTGTGCGAGAGTGAGAGAGAGATTTTGCAGGTGTATATTTGTGTTTTCGAGTGCATTAATCATGCAGGGCAGCCTCTAGAAACCACGGATTTGTTGGGAACACAGGTAAAAACTCCTTTTTTCTTAGGAAATTTCCGTCGAAGTTGACCATTGTGACTGTCAGGAAAGGTAGGAATTTGTGCAAACTTTTTGCATGAGAGAGGAGCCTAGGTAAGCTCTTGCAGACATCTATGCATGATTTTGTGAAATTGTATGATTTTCTGACCATTGTGATGATGACACATCATTGTGACTGCGTCTGACCATCATGACGGTCACTGACCATTGTGGCGATTGGCTCATGCCATCATGATCACGTCTCACCATCGCGACGGTGACCCACCATCACGATGATGCTTGACAATCGCGATCCTGACTGGCTGTCATGGCTTGGTCATCACAATTGTGTCTGATCGTCGTGACCCACCATCATCGCTTGACCATCACGATCGTGACTCATCGTCATGGGGCTTGATCATCATGACTTGAGAGTTGCGACTGTGACTGACCATTGTAAGGCTTGACCATCGTGACTTTTGACCATCGTGACTTCTGACAATTGTGGGCATCACACCATCGCAATTGTGACTGATCATCGTGATTGTGACTCATCATCATGGGTTGATCGTCGTGGCTTGATAGTCACGATCCTGAGTGATCGTCATGACTTGACAATCACAACTGTGACTAACCATCACAAGGCTTGAGCATCATGACTTCTGACCATCATGGGTGTCACACCATCGCGATTGTGACTGATCATCGCGATTCTATCTGACCATCATGAATGTTAGACAAAACGCAAAATTAGGACTTTTTTTTACACAAATTTTCAAATTTGTTGGGTCAAATCTTTGGACATTAATTGTGAAATCTTGTGTGTGGCATAGAGCAAAGGAAGAAGTGGGCAAACGGCAAGTCAAACAACAACTTTTTAAACCTAAGAGAACTCTATAAGTGAAATTTCTATTTTTTGAATTGTTGATGATTTCTTTGAGTATTGTTATCTTGTGATCAACAGAGTGTCTTAGGACTTCTAGTGTAGTGGGGTACCAACCTAGCTCATTGAGTGGTAAGTAGTCGATGAGAGAAGACGTAAGTGGGTGAAGGGACCAAGCCGAAAGGAATTTTTGTGAATTGAATACACAATTCTCAAATGAATTAACATCAAGACATATCAAAACAATTCCTTGTTAAAATTTAAAACAAGACAAGAAACTCTAAAGAAAATTCAAAAATAACTAAGTGATTGATCAAATTGAAGGGGGGAGCACGGTAAGGTCAGATTAGAATCAATGAACTTGAGGTTTGAAAAATACTTAGGGAGAAGTGGTAGACAGAGCCTGTGATCTTCTGAGGCTAGCGTAAGAACTACAACACGATCGTGGTCACAATAGCTAGGCAGTTATCCATATGAGGTTAGCTCAGATACAAGTGACTCGAATATGTCTTTCAACATGAGTAGATCAGAAGTTTTGTTTAATGTAGCCCACCTAGAAAAGAAGGAGGGACCCTACAAGACTCAGTTGGAGTACATTCGTACGAATAGATCGGGTGCCTGAGTATATGAGGATGGCCTTCATAGGTCAATGATTTAACTACATAATCCCAATCAACCTATGGGATGGGAACATCCAGCTGTTAAGTTTGAAGACGAGGTTTACATCAACAAGGAAGGAACCATGTATATCGTTGCAATTAGGGAAAACTCAACCAATGACCTAGGAGAGATGGTAGAGAATGGAGACATAGATGCGGAAGGACATGGTAAACAGATTGAGGAGCTGAGAACACCAAGTAAAAAATCTATACTAACAAGAATGATAACTCCTAAGTGGATGCCCCAAGACAATAGGAGTATAGAATTTTTCTAGAATAAGGAGACTGACGAAGCCTTTTGGAGATATAGGCTAGAGCAACCTATTGGTGGTAGGATCAAATAGAGAGAAGAACAAGGAGGGTGCAAAAAGTAGTTTCATCCATCGTGGAGGAAGGGAGAGGGCCCCCAACCAAAGTGGAAGGATTGAACAAGAACCTCTTAGGGATCATAGGACACATAGGGGTGGGGACGGATTTCCGTCGCCTAGACTCAGAGACCACCCTAGAACCTTGAGGCCTACTCAATTAGTGAAGGCTATGAAGAATTGTTTTGACAGATCGAGAGATCCTTATGAGCATGTGGTAGAATTCAAGCAGGTGCTACAAGCTGAACAGGTGGAAGACATGTTTACCCAATTTAATGCCTTTGGGCTCACTCTAAAGGGTGATGCATTGGACTGGTTCCGACCATTGCACCAACACCAATTTAGAGACATCCACCATATGATGGAGTCCTTTATTATAGTCTTTTCCAAGAGTGGAATCAGACACAACATGTCTTCTTTGATACACATTCAAGCAAACCCCTTGTCACTCTAGCACAATGGTGAGTCCCAACGTGAGAAGATTCACCTCATAATTGTCAATCCGTGGAGACGTGAGGACTAGTATGAAGACTATGAGCAAGTGAAGGCACAAGTGCGTGAGTGAGAAGCACACAAGCATGCACACACATACACACACACGCGCACACAAGGCAAGAACAAGGAGAGGAACAATGGAGTTCTTTGCATTAATCAAAAGGTCTCTTACATAAGCTCAATTCACAAACAATCTAACCTCAAAAATGAGCTCTCTAGCTCCTTTTATAGTTTTTGACTAGCTTTGGCCCTGTTCAGACCTAGTGTCCGGCCTAGTTAAAAATTAGGTTCCAGGGCTTATTTGAGGGCTCAAACGAGATCTAAAAAATATGAAAATTGGTACGATGGTACTTCTAATACTCCTCAAGCTCGAGGACTCCTCGGCTTGAACAAAATGGAGTTACTAAAAATAGATAATGGTATTTACAATGGTTTTTAGTGATGAAAATCACTATTTTTGTAGGGGATTCTTCTGAAAATTTGACATACACTTCTTGGAGCTCCCTACTTGCTCCCTTTCCTTGTGTGTCCACCTTTTGATGTGCTTCCATGCTTTGTCCTTGACTTTGAGCTTCAACACTCCCCCCCCCTCTCGAGTCTGTCGTCCCTGACAGACCCTTGTTGGAAGGGCTGTTCTATGTAGTGCTTTGAGAGGTGGTGTCCATCCGTTGTATGAGCTGGTTCCTTGGATTCCAGCAAGAATGTGTCTTTGTGAGCTTTCAAAACTGCAAGTTGCTCAAAAGAGGTTGTCAAGAGTGATTTGGAGCAACTACTGGCTTCAATTTGCTTCCGAGATAGGGATGTTGTTCCCATGACGTCCGCTAACTCTTCCAAAGATGATGTTGAGAGCAGTCATGCCAACTACTCATAACCCATAATGAATGATGGGTAAGTGTGTTCGTGCCTGGGTTGAAAAAAGTATGTGCCTTGTGCAAGGCCTGGTAATGTAGCCCTACGCATGCTTACTTGGAAAATGCATTGGAAGAAGTATGGTGCAAAAATTGCGGGTCTTGAGCTAAGTGCTCAAGGGTATGCTGACGAAGAGGTTTCCTAAACTATCATGGTTATGGTGTTTCCAGAGTAAAGATTCTTACCATGGAGAAGGTTGAGGGATGTTTGTCTCTTCGTGTTGTACACTCGGCCTTTGGGATGGAACATTGTTGATGAATGTCCATGTTGATTGTCCACTGATGAGATCTTTTGAGTGGTGGATCCCCTCTCCTCTTTTGGAAGCAACATTTGTCACTAACAATGTGCATTTCTGAGCTTGGGCTCATGCACGTTCACTTCCCTATATTGACACTCAGAGGAATATTGGACACGTGCCGGTTTCTAAGAGATTACCATGCTGATTGACATAGACCATTCACCAGTGCTACTGTTCCATACTGGTTCAGGAAATACTGAGAATTGAATTGCTTTATATTCCTTGGCAAGCAACATCGGGTAACTACACCAAGCTGAGTTTCACATATTCTTTTTAGCTCACCATATGCAGGAGTCTTCTCCTCTAGAACTACTTTTTGCAGATATCTCCTTGGATGCTCTGGTACATGAAGTAGTTAAGCATCCCTCAAGTTGCGGACCTTCAAGCTCTTCATTCCTACCATGGTAAGAGAGAATCATAGTTGTAGATGCCATGTTCATGCCAAATGCTTGTCATCTACTAGATAAGGCAGCAATAATCTCACTGCTGGCCGAGACACACTTCTGTCCAAATTGATAGATGCCTAGTAATCAACAGTTCCACCTTCAACTAAGCATGACTCATTCATGTTTCATAAGCCAAACCTGGGAACAAGCTCTCGCCCACTTTTATTTTATTTTTTTTTATTTTTTTATTTTTTTGAGAGAAAAAGGGTATCACAAAACAAGAACACAAAATTTAGTATCACTAGAAATGTTTGACATATGTCACTGTGCGCTTGTGCATGGGACTTTCAAGTGTCTATGCACGGCCGTGTAATGTGGCCCTATATTAATGCATACTTTGGAAATGCATGACCTGAATGGTGCAAACGACAGGGTTGTGCAAGGAGCACATGGTTGTTGCTCGTTCGAGGCTTTCGATGTTATTTGCGGAGATTGATGCCGACCTTGGTGGAGGTATCCATTGAGTCTCGAACTGATGTGATCCTCCTTATTGGAGTCCATTTTAGAACATCATTTGGCACTGTAGAGGTCACTTCAGGCGTCTTTCTCTTTGGATGCTTTCTGAACTGTGGTATCGAGTGTGGTTGACGCTTTGGTTCGGTGGAGGCTACTTGCACTTTTGGCTTCCAAACCCATATCCTTTTTGCATGTCTTCCTACTAATGTTGAAGAGCTGATTTGATCTTCCTTTGGTCTCTGTACGTGGTTCTTACCCTTTTCTCTTTTTGGCTTCTTTGTTGAAACCTTTTGCATGTGGGGGGACAAAGGTTGTTGTGGATGTAGGAGCTTCTTAGGTACCCACATCTGTAATTGCCCTTGTTGAGTTGCAGCTAACTTCTTAGGCACCCAAACTTGTTGGATACCTTGTGATTGAGCTTGTCTGAGCTGCTTCCATCGTCTTCTGGCCTAGTTAGTGTGCATGGATGGGATTTGTGGGGGCAAGGCTGGTGGTTGCTCTCCTTTGCGTACCCAGATCTGCTTCATGCCCGGAACCACTTTTTTATCGAATGGTGTCTTTCTATTTGATGTAGATGTTGTCGTGAACGGTTGTGTTTGCTTGTGTGGTGGGCTCACAACAGTGGCTACTTGATTCTTTGAAGAGTAAGAAAGATCCACCTGCCTTCGAACCTGGTCTTCCACGATTGACTCCTTCTGCATCATAGAGCTTTTGACACATACAACATCTTCTTTCATATGATTAGTCTTGGAAGAACTAAGAGAGTGTGTGGTGCCATGATTTAGGAGCATGCAGTTCTCTAATTCTATTGTAACGCATTGTTCATGTACCCAAACTTGAAGAATTTGACTTCTAAGGTTTAAGTTAACTGCATGGTCATAGATCCAGTCTTGACCCAAGACAAGAGGTTCAGTGAGATCCTCATCTTGACACACTAGTACTTTAACTGTCATTGCCTCATCATGAATGTAGAGGGGAAGTTCCACCTCGCCCATGCAACGGGTTTCCACGCCTCCCAATCCTATGAGATATGCTTCCACGGAATTGATAGTTAACTGCAACTCTTGACAGTAAGACAATTTAACAGCACTAGTGGCTGCACCTGAGTCAATCAAGGCTCTTACGGTCCTTGCACTCTTTCCTTGTCCTATATCTAGGGTTATGAAAGGTCGTCGATCAATTATCCTATGCGAGCTTGTTCCTGCAACTTCACACATGGCCATAGGATATCCTTGATCTGCACAGTCATTTGTTCTAGGCTGATCTCTACCGTGCCTTCGTAATTTCATTCTTCTGATGCGTTCTAAAGCTTCTGCTTGAGCTTCTTCTCGAATTCGCTTTTCTTCCTCTTTGCGTTTTTTAGCAGTGTTGAGTCGGCTGAGCATTTCCTCCGTGAGGGGTTCCTGATACAACTTGACTCTGCAACCGCTAATATAGTTTGGGAGAACCTCACCCTCTAACGTGGCTAATTGTACTGCTCCACTCGTGGAGATCCTATTGATGATCATAGGTCCGTAGCCTCTCTTTTCTAGCTTCCTCGCGTGTTGTTTCAGTGTATAGACTAAGACTAGATCTCCTGCTTTCAAGACTTTATCCTTCACATGGGCATCAAAGTATGCCTTCTGTCTCTTCTTAGCTGCATATATTCCTGCAGCTGCTCTCAGTCTTGTTTCTCCTAATCGTTCAAGGTCAAAGATCCTAGAGGAGAGCTCATGACCTGTCCATTCGTGCTCTTGTGCTACTCTCAATGTAGGAATCAGGAAGTCCAAGGGTAGCACAGCGTTTTGGCCGAATACCATCTGAAAGGGGGTGGCTTGGAGTACCGTTTTGTAGGCAACTCGTTATGCCCAAACAGCATGGTGTAGCTGTTTGTCCCAATCAGAGCGTTTAGTGTTCACTAATTTCATCAGTACATTGCATAAGATCTTATTAGTGCTCTCAGCTTGTCCATTAGCTTGAGGGTGATAGGGGGCAGACTTCTTGTGTATTACCAAGAATTCTTGGAGTAGATTTTCAATCACTTCATTCAAGAAATGAGTGCCTCTATCACTTACAAGCTCTATAGGTAGCCCGTATCTTGTGAATACATTCTCAAACAAGAATTTGGCAGTTGTTTGAGCATCGTTCTTTGTCGTAGCCTTTACCTCTACCCACTTGGTGAGATAATCTGTTGCAACAATGATATATTCCGCATGGGAACCCTTAGCTGGGGGATTAATAGGACCTACAAAGTCTATTCCCCACTTAGAGAATGCACGTCCACCCATCATAGGTTTCAGTGGCATCTCATCTGTCACATGGAGTATCCTATATGAATAATATCTAGAGGTATGACCCTCCTCTTATTCATATAGAGTATGATGCTCACATGAGTGCCAAGTGGCACTCATGAGAGGAACCTTGACCATGACCCATTTTGGGAGTAGAGAGAGAGAGGGTAATGATTGAATCACCACGCGACTGGGCGGCAAGTAGCACATCGATCTCCGTGCGAGTACGTTATTCAAGCTAGTAAGAGAGTGAGTCGACGTCTGTGCAGAAACCAACAAAATTGGGAAGATCCTCGAAGCGTGGGGCGGCGCCAGTACAGAGATCCGACATTGGTATCAGAGCCATACCGATCAGGGACCAGAGCGGGGCCGGACCAAGGCATTAATCGACGAAAGCGACACGCGCAGGCCATTCACGCAGTCGGCGACGTCCGTCAGCTCACGAGGAGCTCTGCTCCTCCCTTCCCACTCCAAGGTGGAAGAGACCATCTAATGCTCTTGGATATATAGGCTTCTCCTCCGCCTGCAGCGAGCTCATGTGGGATAAACCTCCCCTTCATCGACAGCCTAAGAACATTTCCTTTTGGATGGCGAGTTCGAATTGAGCAGGGAGGTAACATTTGAAATTTTTATGGAATTTTGGAAGGGAAAAGTTATGCTATGAGCCAAGTTTTTTGGGAAATCATGATGCACATATGTAATACGGGCTGTGGAGAAGGGTTTTGGGTCTTGGGTTTTCATTGAAAAGCTTCAGTCCTTCAGTTTGAAGCTCTTCAAAGTTTCTACTTCAAGAGGGTTACCTTTTCACTTCCCACCGGTGACATACCTCACTTCTCCGGACCATATCTTCTTCATACGATATCGGATTTTAAATATCTTGGTCACGTTTCGAAGCTACGCTTTCAAGCTTCGCTCAGAGACCATCGGTGTTGGATTTGGAAGAGATTTGCCCTACCAAAATCTCTCTGCAGCGCTTCAGCAGGAACTAGGCGGCCACTCCCGGGCCTAGTTTTTCTTCATCCGGACTCCAAATCCAATTTTTTCACTTGGGATTGTCTCAAATTTTTGAAGTGCAGGTGCTGGACAACACTTTGTGGACTGGCGAGGATTGGAAAATTTCTGAAATTTTTCAGTTGCATTCAGTTTGCCCGTTTGAGGCTTTTCCTACGCACTTTTGGTGTTGTTTTGGATGGTTTATGGTGTCTAGAACCTCCCCGGACCAAGCGGACATTTCCAATTTTTTTTTGGGACTGGCGAGGACTTAAAATCAGCGGCTTGAAGCATCAAGGACCACCTGGATTTAGCTTCCGCAACACTACTTTGTATCAGGGAAGTGCTCTTGTCTTATATCTCTCTTCTTCTTGCATATTTTAACTCTACTTCCATTCATTTTCATACTCTCTAGTTAGCAAACGGGGGAAGGGTACTTAAACATGGAAAATAAAGGCAAACAAGTAGTTGAGACCACTTCTCCACCTAGAGAGCAACTAGAGGATCAGGATGCTAGGATGGAAGAAGTAGAGTTAGGACAAGAAATAGAAGAGAATATAGAAGAAAAAGAGCCTTCACAGCAAGAGTACACTTATGAAGAGCTTATAGATGAATTTGTCACTCGTGACCAATTCATTGACTTGAAAGAGCAAACCCTCAAGTTAGAGAAAGATTTGGGTAGCATTACATCTCTTATACAGCAACTTAAGTCTCAAATGATCTCTCTTGAGACTAGTGTCACTTCTTTCCTAGCTAGGAAGGAAAGAGAGACTCCTACCATTCCTCTAGAGATTACTAGGAAAGAGACTTCTCTTCCTAGTAAGTATAAGGGAGAAAGCTCTAGGGAAGCTCCCCTCCTGAAAGACTTAAAACCACCAACCTTCACGGGGGATGACCGAGACAGGAATAAGGATGCAATCTACACTTTTTTACAAAAGTGGCAAGATTTGCATCAATTGAAGGGCACCCCACCTGAGTATCGTGTGCTAGAGGCGAGTCTCTCCCTCGGCCCGCGTGCTTATAAGTGGTGGATGAGTCTTAAGGAGGCAAACTCTATCCCTAGTGACTGGACTCAGTTTGAAACTCTTTTCCTAAAAGAGTTTCTTCCTGAAAATGAAGAGGAGAGGAATTGGGATGAGTGGGATAGGATTACTCAAAGAGGCAGGCCTCTTTCAGTCTATCTATCCCACTATAGAGAGATCACTTTGAAGCTTAAGGGTCTAGATGATTTTCAGAAGACCAGAGGGTTTGTTAGGGGCTTGGATAAAGCCATAAAGAGGGAAGTCAGGAGGAATGCGCCTAAGACGTTTGAGGAGGCGATCAAATATGCACAGATATATGAGGACCATAACCGTCCTCAGTATACTCCTATGGAGACGGATCAGCCCCTTAAACCTCTTAGCACCACTAAATTTAAGAAAAAGTTACCTTTTGGGAAAAACAAGGTTTTTATTAAAAAACAAAGATCACAAGGGCCTAAGTTATCCACAGACCAGTTTGAGAAGGCCAAAAGAGAGAACCTGTGTTTTAGGTGCCTATCCCCTAGCCACTCACAGTGGAACTGTCCACTCAAGAAGGGGGAAGAAAAGAAGAAAGGACCAGAGTCTAGTACGGCTCCTGAAAGGGGCAAAAAGGCGGTCCACCTGGTGCAGACCCTTCCCATTCATGGCAGCTCTAGCTGCAAGGGAGTGGAGGTGATGCATGAGGATATAGAGCACACGTGTTGTTTGACTCAGTCATTGTGGTGACCGCAGTTTGGACCACATGACTTGGTCAAGCTACATGGTAGTGTATACGGGACCAGGGTGCGAGTCATGATAGATGACTCTGCCACTCATAACTTCATAAACTATGCTTTGGTCAAGAAATTGAAGATTCCCCAACAGCCTAGTGCACATAAATACATAGTATCTATGATGCAAGGGCAAGATAAAAGAATATGGGATACTATGGTATCCAATTTGGAAGTCAAGATGCAGGATTATACAGATCATATGGACTTCCAAATTATGAACATGGAGAGGACAGATCTAGTCTTAGGAAGAGAGTGGCTATGGGGGTTGGGAGATACACTTAAACGCAGCTATCAAAATAACACACTCGAGTTTGAAAAGAATGGAAGTACAGTTTATATTCAGGGAGAGAGAGATGTACCTAGTGCACCTCTCATCTCATCATTAGAGTTGTATAGTCTCTGTTGTTCACAGCATGTACAGGATATGTTTTTATTGTATAGTCATGATATGGAGCATTGTATAGACAACTCATCTGATGTATATTTTCATGCTTTGAATGTAAATATGAACAGGACTTTCTACTATTCTTTTTTGCAAGAGTGTGTAGTTAAAAGTTTTAAGGATCTTATGTTTGAATTTAGAGATGTTTTTCCCACTGACTTACCTAGAGGGCTACCACCTGAGAGAGGGGACATTGACCATGCCATAGAAGTTGTTACTAACACTAACCCTATTTGTAGACCACCTTATAGGCTTAGTGTTTCTCAGCATGAGGAGGTTGAGAAGCAATTGCAGGATTATTTAGATAAAGGCTTCATCAAACCTAGTAACTCACCATGGGCATCGCCAATGCTCCTAGTTAAAAAGAAAGATGGCTCTATGAGACTATGTATAGATTATAGAGCACTTAATAAGGTAACTATCAAAAATAGATTTCCAATGCCTAGGTTGGAAGATCTATTTGATCAGTTACATCAAGCTCGGTATTTTACCAAGCTTGACCTTAGATCAGGATATCATCAGATCAGGATTAGGGCAGAGGATGTCCCTAAAACTGCATTTAGGACTAGATATGGGCACTATGAGTTTTTGGTGATGCCTTTTGGTCTCACCAATGCTCCTGCCACTTTCATGAAACTCATGAATAGTGTTTTACGGCCTTATCTAGGACACTTTGTAGTAGACTTTTTAGATGACATTCTGATCTATAGTGCATCAGAAGAGGAGCACTTGGAACACTTGAGAAAAGTATTTCAAGTGCTAAGAGAAAATTCGCTCTTTGCTAAAGAGTCAAAGTGTGAATTTTTCAAAACAGAGGTTAAATACCTTGGGCATATAGTCTCCCAAGATGGAATCCAAATGGATCCTGAAAAAGTAAGGGCTATTATGGAATGGCCACATCCACGGAACCTGGAGGAGCTGCAGATCTTCCTAGGTTTATCAGGTTTCTATCGAAGATTCATTAAGAACTATGCCAAAATTGCTGTCCCGATGACGGAACAGCTTAAAGGGAAAGGGAAAGCCTTTCATTGGGGAGACGAACAGAAGCAAAGTATGGAAAAGTTGAAGGTAGCAATTGCTACAGCTCCACTTTTACATATAGCAGATCCCAATAAACCATTTGTGGTTGAGACTGACGCGAGTGATTTTGCTATAGGAGCGGTTTTAGTACAGGATGGTCGACCATTAGCTTTTGAGAGCAAGAAACTAGAACCGGCTCAAAAGAATTACTCCGTCTATGAGAAGGAGTTGTATGCAATAGTCCATGCTTTGAAGAAGTGGCGTCATTATTTATATGGTGCCAAAGTTACGATAGTGTTTGATCAAGAGAGCATTAAGTGGCTCTCTAATCAAACAGACCTTAAAGGTCGTAAAGCCCGATGGGCAGAGACCCTTCAAGAGTTTGATTATGAGCTTAGGTATAGGAAGGGAAAGTTTAATGTAGTGGCTGATTCACTTAGCCGCATGCCTATGCTCAATGGACTGAGTTTTACTCAGATCACTAGTGAGCTACTTGAGTCTCTTAGAGGGAAATGTAGGCTTGACCCTGCATATTCCGAGATTTGGGAAGCCATAGAGAATGGGGATCGTGATATACGGGTTTCCAATGAGGATGGAGTATCGACGGGTACTCAAGAAGGATTCAAGTGGAAGAATTACAGTGTCCATGATGGATATCTGTTATATAAAGGTAAGGTGTGTGTCCCTAGAGATATTGAGATGAGACGGCATATTTTATATGAGTGTCATGACACACCTAGTGCGGGACACCCAGGAGTTAACAAGACTTATGATCTTGTTAAGAGGCAGTTTTATTGGCCTGGACTTCATAAGGACGTCCTAGAGTATGTGCTTAAGTGCAATAAATGCCAGGTCAACAAAGCTGAGAGATTAAGGATTGGAGGGCTACTCCACCCATTGGATATTCCTAATGGGAAGTGGGAGAGTATCTCCATGGACTTTATAGTCGGATTACCTAAGACACAGAGAGGGCACGACTCGGTCTGGGTAATTGTGGATAGGTTAACCAAAATGGCTAGGTTTATTCCGACACATACTACAGTGAAGACACCTGAGTTGGCTAGACTCTTTGTAGAGAACCTATACCGGTTATATGGTCTTCCTTTAGACATAGTTTCTGATCGGGATAGGAAGTTCACTAGCCATTTTTGGAGAGCGGTCTTCAAAAGGTTGGATACAAAGCTTAGCATGAGTACGGCCGAGCATCCCTACAGAGACGGTTTCCCAGTTTTAGTTTACCTTCCCAAGAGTTTTCTTAAGGGGAAGGATATGGGGAAACAACACGGAGACAGGACCATGTATTTTTATACATGGGGATATAGTGGGAGTGGTGGTTCTATTATTTCTCTCTTTCTTTTAGACCTTCCAATACCATTTTGAGGACAAAATGGAAGTAAGGGGAAGGAAATGTCACATGGAGTATCCTATATGAATAATATCTAGAGGTATGACCCTCCTCTTATTCATATAGAGTATGATGCTCACATGAGTGCCAAGTGGCACTCATGAGAGGAACCTTGACCATGACCCATTTTGGGAGTAGAGAGAGAGAGGGTAATGATTGAATCACCACGCGGCTGGGCGGCAAGTAGCACATCGATCTCCGTGCGAGTACGTTATTCAAGCTAGTAAGAGAGTGAGTCGACGTCTGTGCAGAAACCAACAAAATTGGGAAGATCCTCGAAGCGTGGGGCGGCGCCAGTACAGAGATCCGACATCATCTTTGCGTATAGGATACTGAGTCCTCTGACAGACATCACACCGTTTCACATAGGTATGTGTATCCATGTGAAGGGTAGGCCACCAGAAACCCGCAAATAGTATTGCCTTGACCACCCGATCCGGTCCAAAGTGTCCTCCTGCTACACCTTGGTGAGCAGTTTCTAAGATCTTAAGATATTCACTTTCATGGACACATAGCCTCAGGTAACCATCTTTACCACGCTTGTATAGATTATCACCAATAAGTGAGTAATCCAGGGCTTCTTGTTCTAAACTCCTTTTCCTAGCCAGAGTCATGTCTGGAGGGAATGCTTTCGTCCTTAGGAAGGATACTAGTGGTTCACTCCAATCTGGCACAGTGGATACTTGATAAAGAGTGGCGTGTTCCACAGGTGGCTTAGTGCAACAGATTGGGCATTCCTTGCACAACTTTTGGACATCCGCTTCCATAGTCGGCCAATGCACTCCGAGTCTTCTTAGCGTCTGTAAAGTTCGTTGCTTTGAATGGTGTTGCTCTAACGCACCTACATGTGCTAATTGCAACCATTTAGCGTACTCATCCTCTTCTACGCAACAAGCCAAGATCCCTTGATCTGTGTGCTTGTACATGCTTCCTGCCATGATGTGGTACTTTTGGGCTTTTACGACCTCTCTATTCCGTGTGTTTACCACTGGATGGTTAGGCCCGTATGTCAATACTGGTACCAATGGCTTAGCCCACTGCGGTACAACTTCCAAATTAAACAAGTAAGCATCAGGAAGGTCATCTGACACTCCTTGTGGGGCTTCTCCCGATGTGAGCCTAGAGAGATGATCAGCTCTCAAATGAGTCCTACCTTTCCTTACCACCACTTCAAAGTCATATTCCATGAGCAAGAGAAACCATCTTACTAATCTTCCTGTATTGCATGGCTTATTTACGAGGTATAGCAATGCCTGATGATCAGTAAAAAATTTAAACTTATTTGCAAGCAAATAGTGTCTGAATTTCTTAACTGCATATACCATGCCTAAGCCTTCTCTCTCCGTAGTGGTGTAATTCCGTTCAGCCGCATTCAATTGTCTACTGGCATAGGCAATTGGAAGATCCATATTACCTTCACCAGTAGGTTCTGCAAGCACACATCCAATAGCATAATTGGATGCATCCACGTGAACATGGAATGGCTTATTCCAATCTGGTGTGGTCAAGATTGGTGCTGAACATAATCTTCGTTTAAGCTCCTGGAAGGAATTCTCACATTCATCCGTCCACTCAAAGTTAGTCAGAAGTCCGTACATGGGCTTTGCAATGACAACATACATGTGTATAAATCGTCGGTAATAGCCACAATGCCCCATGAAAGCTTGTACTTCCTTGACATTCTTTGGCCTAGGTAACTCTGCTATGGCTCTCACTTTTTCTTCGTCAGTAGATATGCCATTCTTTGACACTATGTGTCCTAGAATCTTGCCTTGCCTGACCATAAAAACGCACTTTTCTGGGTTCAGGCAAACTTGATATTCTCTACATTTGTCAAAGATTTGTCTGAGTTCAGGGATGTGGGTTTGTCTAATGTTGGAATGAGCACAAAGATCATCAACGTAGACTTCTAAACTCTTCCTCAGGAACTCCTTAAACACATGGCACATCAGCCTCTAGAAGGTAGCTGGTGCATTGGTAAGCCCAAATGGCATTACTCTAAAAGCAAAAATGCCCCATTCTGTGGCAAAGGCTGTCTTATGCTGATCCTCTGGGGCTATGGCTACTTGATTGTAGCCTAAAAATCCATCCAGGAAGCTGTACACTTCCTTGCGCGCCACTCTTTCTAAGAGATGTTCTGTGATGGGAAGCGGATAGTTATCTCGAATTGTGGCTGCATTAACCTTTTTCAAGTTAATGCACACACGCAGCTTGCCATTCTTCTTGGGCACCACTACGATGGGGGATACCCATTCAGTGTGCTCAATTTCATAGATAAATCCAGCTTCAACCAATCTATCTATCTCTTCTTTGATCTTAGCAGCGTAATTATCGTTATAAGTATAGGGCTTTTGCTTAGAGGGTTTAGCATCTGAGGTCATGGGGATAGTGTGTGAGCATATATCGGGGTCAACACCTTTCAAATCCTTGTAACTCCAAGCGAATACATCTCTGTATTCTCTTAGCAAGGCTGTCAACGCATGCTCTTCTTCCTCTGTTAGGTCATGGCCTATGTACGTGCATCTCTCCTCTCCTTCTTCTAGGGCTACTACTATTTTCTTGGTGGTTTCTTTGTTATCATAGGCCTCTCCTGATTGTGCCTCTCGTTTAGGCATTCTTATCATGACTCTCCTGTCATCTATCTCATACTTCTTAAAATTTTCTGGGACCTCAAACAAAGATTCTTCCTCTTCTGGTGAGGCTTCTCTTTTCTTTCGTTTCTTTCCTTCTTCCTTCGGGGTCACATGTGTTGCTAATCTTACATCATTTGTAACCTCTCCATGCCTCTGGGTTTGAAATTCTACTTCATGGAGGTATTCTTCATCTGATGCAAATGGTGGGTCCATAATGATTGACTCTAGATCGGAGTCGCTTGCATCCTCAAATGCATCAGGGCTAGGTTCGCATTCTTCTAGAACTGCCTCTCCCATGATTGGCTCTATGGAGAAGACTGAAATGTCATAGCCATCCTCATCACAGTGAGGTGTCCATTGTTCTTCATTGATGGCTACGTCCATTGTTGCTAAAATTTCTGCCCAACCGTGAGGTTCAAATTCTTCGTCTGGAAAAACTACAGGTGCATAGGCTGGGTCTTGGATTGATCTATGGGTTTCTTTCGCACCTACCTCTCTGGCTTTCTCTCTCTTCTCTTCTTCTACTGCTACCTTGCACATCCATAAGTGAGTGTCTTCATGCATCCATGAGGATTCTGACCCTATGGAATGCACCGATTCTGTATCATCTTTGGCTCTGTGGATGGGATTCCATTGGATAGGAGGGACATCTCTATGAGAATAATCCTTGAGATTGACTTTGGTCGTAACACCCAAGTGTTGCAAATACAAGGAGTTGGTTCCCCAATCCTGTACCACTTGCAACTGTCGCATAAATGGTCTTCCCAAAATCATCTCATAGGCATGATTTTTGCTGAAGTCGCATATGGCAAATGTATGCTCAAACTCGACACCACAAGTGGTGAGAGTTATTCCTTCTAGCAATCCTAGGGGTCTCTCTATGTGACCATCGGCCATCTCCAATTTCATTCTCGTTGGCCTGAGTGCCGGCTTGCCCCAACGCTTCCATAGGGAAGTAGTGGCAATTGCAACTCCTGCACCTGAGTCCAAAATTGCCTTGGTGGTGTACTCCTGGTAGGTGATGGGAAGATAGGTGTTCCCTTCTTCACCTTCACACATATCTCCTATCTTATCCAAGGGAATTTCTGGCACTGTCCTGTGGGATCCTCCCTGGGAACGAGGTTTTGCTATCTCTGGTACTTGTTTGGCGACATGTTTCCGTAATTCAGGTCTAACCTTGAGTAGCTCTTCTAACTTGAGATTACACTGCACGTTAGTGTTCTTCACTACCTCTGTGTTCCTAGGTATGACTGAATCTTTGTTTCTTACCATGACTGTAGGTGCTCTCATACATGTGGACTTTGCTTCCCATGGGCCTGTGAAGTGGGGTAACTCTTGTATGGAATTAGATTCAAAGTCCAATCTCTCGTGAGATTGGTTACTCTCATGTTCCCCGTAAATAGATGGGATGTCTTGTGGGAATTGGTCGTGTGCATCATCCACAAGTTCAAAGGGAGGGGCGACTTCACTTTCGTTATCCCATTTGTCTTCTTGAATCTCTCGTAGGAAGTCTGGTGCAAACCGATTCATAGAAGAAGAAGTGTCTGGCTCCGTAGAAGTAGGCGCATAAGCAACCTGGGAAGGAGGGCTTATTCTATCGTTGGCTCTTTCCTCGTTCTCATAGATAGCTGGAGCACAAGCTTCCTGGGGAGGGTTACTTATTCTATTACTTTTCCGAACAGGCTCATACGCTCCCTGAGAAGGAATGTAGGCAACCAGTGGAGGTACACAAGCTTTCGAGGGAGGCTCATGTGCCTTTTGGGGGGGAAGATAAGCTTCTTGATTAGACGCATGGGCTTCCTGAAGAGGCTTGCCTAACCGTTCTCTTGCCCTTTCCTTTCTTTGAGGGGCATGTTCCTTTTCTGATTGTGCAATTAGCCTCTCTATTCTTTCTAAGGAGGGGAAGTTGTCTGATTTAGTGGAATTGGCCACATAAACTTTCGATGGGGGATGGTTCATGTTTTTGCTTGCTTTATCTTTTTCTTGATTTTTTTCTTCCTTGGCAGATCTTGCAATTATTCCCTCTAACTTCTCTAGGAATCCATCCAAGTGTAATTGCGTCTTGGCTGAGCCCGAGTAATTGAAAAGGCGACTGGCTTCAAACATAGTCTGAGCCAATGCGACCATTTTCGCGCACAGCTTGGTTCTTTCTATCTCTAGGTCAGCTCTGGGATAGCACTTGTCATGATCCGTGACGTTTGGCCCTTCTTGAATTCTGGCCTGATATGCTTTAAGCATCATGTCTATGTCTTCAGGAGTGGGATCAGCTAATACTGATCCTGTTTGGGGTGGTGGGTGGGTTACGTGGGGTGTCTTAGAGGGTGGAGGGATGGAGGGTGATGGGGATGGTAGCGGTGGGAATGTGTGAGAGTGCGGTTGAGATGTGATCTCTATGATTTTAGCCTTGGTTTCTCGTAGACTTTCCTCAAGTTCACTCATCTTCTTTGCCCATTGCCTTTTCATGCGTTCGCGGCTATCTCTCCAAGCTCTTGTTCTCTTTTTATTTTGGCTCTCAGTATCGCTAGCGTCTGGGCTCTTTTCCTTGCCTACCCCTTGGTTTTGCTGCACTGCTTGAGCTCTCGTGACTACCTGTACGGGTGCAGTGGAAGTAACACTTCCACTGGAATCTACCACTAACTCAATAACATTGATAGGCGTGATTTTTGGCATATTATTGGGGTTCTTTGGGCAATCTCGTAAGAGATGCTCTTTTCCACAATCTTGGCAAAAGCCTTGGATCGTCACTGACTGGTTTTGTGTAAGTGGAGGTAAGGGGCAATCACGAATGAGGTGATCTCCTTGGCATCTGTAGCACGGTCCTCTTGGGAATGGAGGTCTTACTTGCCTAGGTTGAGGCCTAGGGTTGGGGTTTGCATACATGACGTTCGTGTAATCTGACTCCCAACTAGGTTCGTTAGTCTCTTCGCTATAATAGGACTCACCATGCTCAGGAGACTGCATGTAGTAGGCCTGGGGGCTATCAACATGTGTAGAATCAAAGCTATGGTCACTCGGGTCACTTTCAGAAAGCAAGGATGTTACAGGGACTATAGCTCTATTCAGGTTCTCTTCTGCAGCAGTATACTTTACCGGAATCACATTAGCTGGGGCTGGGGGTTGTTGTGCTAGCACAGGCTGAGGCCTTTGTTGGTTTTGATATTGAGGTTGGAAATTTTGTTGTGGCCTGCCATATGGTTGTGGAGGGTACGGGTTCTGGTATCTTCCCTGCTGAGGGTATGGCTGAGGGTGGGGTTGCCTAACTGCCTGCTTGTTGTATGGGCAATCTTGTGCGGTGTGATTGGTGTATCTCCGTTCTATGGTGCAGTACTGGCTACTAGGATTTACTTGGGGCTGAGCCATAATGGGGCAGACATTCGCCATGTGGACACCACCACAAGTGTAGCACCTTTTCACAGGGGCAAACCTGGGAATTTGTTTACTAGTTACCCCTAATTTCTGAGCTACTTTCTCTGCGAGTTCCTCAATTGATGTGGATTGCGTGGAAGAGTGACTAGATGCACTATCTGAATCTTTGTAGATTTTGGAAAGCTCTAGTTCTTCCCCTAGGTTATCTTCAATGTCAATGCACATGCGTACACACTCTTCTATAGTCCTAGGGTCTTTCAGATACACATAGGATCTCAATTTCGTACTCAGCAATCCATCAAGGAATAAAGCTACTTGTTTGGCAGATGTGGGTAGCTCCGAAACAGGACATCTTTCAAGGTATTGCCTAAATCTTCTTCCTGCAAGTCTCACAGTCTCTTGAGGGGTTTGCTTGAAGCTGTGAATCAGTGAGGAGGTATTGTGTCTTATGCCACTCTTGGAGAATTCAATAATAAATGCTTCTAGGAGTTGGTCTATGCTCCTGAACTGGCGCTCATCCAATGGCTGAAACCATGTAAGTGCTGTGTTCCTAAGGGTTAGACCGAAGGCATTGTACTGCGTGAATAGATCCTCCACTTGTTCAGCTCTCAAGACTTGCTTGAACTCCGCCACATGATCATAGGGATCTCCTGTGCCATCAAAGTAATTCTTCATGGACTTAACTAGCTGAGTTGGTCTCAGAGTTCTTGCGTGCTCTCTAGGTCTCGGCAGAGGGAATCCATCCACATTTCTTTGGTTCCTGTGAGCTCTAAGCACCTCAGGATCTACCCTATTCATCTCCGTCCTCGTTCTTTCTCTGCCCACTGGATTGGCAAAGCTTACTTCTGGTCTATCTCTACTTCCGTCTCTTTGCATTCCATGAGCTTGGGATGTTCCAGCTCCAGGGTGACCATAGGATACATTCGCTCTTGGTTGGGGGAAAACGAATTCACCCTTCCAAGTGTAAGCATGCCTATCACTTTCTGTCACCACAAAGATCCTTTCCGAAGTGTGATCTAAGTAGGTCACTCTACCTGGGCTATCCCGATCCTTAAACTCATAGATCATGATAGTTTCTATATCAGTTGGCTGATTAGATTTATACCTCCAGAAGGCTTCGTCAGTTTCTCGATTGAGGAGCAACTCTATGCTCTTGTTGTCTTGGGGAACCCACTCAGGTGTGATAATCCTAGTGAGAACAGATTTGCCTCGGGGTGTTCTAGGTTCTACTCCCATGTTTCCTTGTTCCAAGTCACCTAAGTCTGCTTCTGGGATCACATTTCCAAATTCGTCCGTCCTATCTGGGTGACTGGTGACTACGTATATGGTTCCTTCTTTGTCCAGGTATGCACCGTTTTCAAACTTGACAGCTGGGTGCTCTAGTCCTATGGATTGGTCTGGGTTTTTAATCTGGACCACGGATCTTCCTAGGCCGTCCTCATAGATGCTGGCACCTAATCGGTTGGTCCTAAGGTATTCCAGCTGTGTTTTGTATGGGCCTTCTACCCTGTACAAGTAAGGCACTCCTGAACTTCCCGTAGGCCTGTCCATGCCTTGAGACATCTCTGACTCATTGGTCGCAGAGCTAGGGTAGTACGAGTGGTGGCTCAACTGCTGGGCCCAAGACCTAGCAGTATGGTTAACACTGGCCTCTGAAGATCTGAGGCTTTGTCTCTCCCTTACTAGATGTCGTCCTGATCTAAGGTTCATATGCCTATCTAAGTAGCCCGATTCTTTGCCCAGAGTACAACCTCGGTGCTGGTTACTTTAGATCAGTCGCTTGGTTCTTTTTAGTCATTTTATCGTGTTTAAGGTCTTGTCTGATATCACGTCGTCAGGAATATTTGAATGTTGTTTCGCACTTACAGTTGATCGTTCCACGTTAAGTTCTTTCCCTTTAAAATTCTCGACGGTACAAGGATTATGCCCTTAGCTTGAGCTTGAAAGTTTAGGTATGCTTCAACTTGATAGTTGCCTATCGTCGCCCTAGCTTACTCCTGCTTCTAATCGTTCTTAGCCTAAGCTAGGAATTGACGAAGAGGAGTTGAGAGTATTCCGACCTTTCCTGTTGAACCTTGCTCTTTAGTGCTCGAGAAGTTGATTCTCAAGCTTGCGCAAAACCCTTGCTTGGATGCTCTCAATTGCTTCTCAATAGACCTGCATCAGTCTCAAGATTAGCTCCAAGTTGACCTTTCAATTGACAGACAATTTATTTCAGACACTTTTTTAATGACCCTTGTTCCCCCTTTTGTATTGCTAGAAATTTCCTCTAGAGCTCCCTTGGTGTTCCTACCCCTCAGTGTGTCAACTTCCAAATATCCTATCTGAAAATCAACGCATTATTCTTATGAAAAAAAGTTGAGGGCGTGTAGTATATGCCACGAGCTTTCCGACAAGCCCTAGAGCTCAAAAAATGGATTTCGTATGAAAAAGTTATGACCGTTCAGGGTTTAGGGGGTTAACTGGACAAACAGAACCTTTCAGGGGTTTTAATGCATTTTTCTAAGGCCTTTGTAAGTGTATGAGTATTTGAGAGTGCAAATATGCCCAAAATTTAGCCTAAATTTCCAAAAATTTACCCCTTAATTTTTGCCGAAAATGTCTGTCTGTCGCGATAGACGGTGTCTGTCGCGATAGACACAAACTATCGTGGGGGCTGTCTGTCGCGATAGACGGTGTCTGTCGCGATAGACGAGGTCTATCGTGGATTTCTGTCTGTCGCGATAGATGGTGTCTGTCGCGATAGACGCTGTCTGTCGTCTGTCGTGGTTTGGTCTGTCGCGATAGACGGTGTCTGTCGCGATAGACGGGGTCTATCGTGGATTTCTGTCTGTCGCGATAGACGGTGTCTGTCGCGATAGACGCTGTCTGTCGTCGATTTTTGGTCTGTCGCGATAGACGGTGTCTGTCGCGATAGACGCTGTCTGTCGCGATAGACGGTGTCTGTCGCGATAGACGGGGTCTATCGTGGGTCTCTGTCTGTCGCGATAGACGGTGTCTGTCGCGATAGACTGAAAAAACGCAAATTTTTGAGAAACTTCTAGTGATTTAGAGTGCCCTAATGGTGTAGGTTACCGTGCCAAACATGCATTCACAAAATTTTAAGTTTTTCTGTCTGTCGCGACAGACAGAGGTCGTCGTCCCGGGACCTGTGCAGAGTCTGTCGTACCTGCGCACACTGCTGGAGGAGGTGGTACAGCAAGTTCCTGCAACAAAAGCTCAAAAACACACCAAAAACAGATAGCATGCAAGCTCTCTCTCGCTCTCTCTCACAATGAAATGAGGGAAATGAGGTGAGGGGTGTAATATGACCAAAAACTGAATTTTTTTTGTGGAGATGGAGATGGAGGTGGGAGATGGTGGAGATGATGATGGTGATGCGAAAGTAAGGAAAAATGAAGAAAAATTAAGAGAAAGAAGGATATTACCTATAACTCCAATGTCTCAACTCGACGTCTTACCATCACACGCTCGTCCTCGAAGCTCTCTCCTCGGCAACGGCGCCAAATTTGGTGTCACTCTAGCACAATGGTGAGTCCCAACGTGAGAAGATTCACCTCATAATTGTCAATCCGTGGAGACGTGAGGACTAGTATGAAGACTATGAGCAAGTGAAGGCACAAGTGCGTGAGTGAGAAGCACACAAGCATGCACACACATACACACACACGCGCACACAAGGCAAGAACAAGGAGAGGAACAATGGAGTTCTTTGCATTAATCAAAAGGTCTCTTACATAAGCTCAATTCACAAACAATCTAACCTCAAAAATGAGCTCTCTAGCTCCTTTTATAGTTTTTGACTAGCTTTGGCCCTGTTCAGACCTAGTGTCCGGCCTAGTTAAAAATTAGGTTCCAGGGCTTATTTGAGGGCTCAAACGAGATCTAAAAAATATGAAAATTGGTACGATGGTACTTCTAATACTCCTCAAGCTCGAGGACTCCTCGTCTTGAACAAAATGGAGTTACTAAAAATAGATAATGGTATTTACAATGGTTTTTAGTGATGAAAATCACTATTTTTGTAGGGGATTCTTCTGAAAATTTGACATACACTTCTTGGAGCTCCCTACTTGCTCCCTTTCCTTGTGTGTCCACCTTTTGATGTGCTTCCATGCTTTGTCCTTGACTTTGAGCTTCAACACCCCTCAAGAGATAGTGAGGATGGCCGATCGAAGATTTAGATGGTACATAGAAAGATATCCCTCATTGGAAGTACCCACTCTAGCTAAATTGATAGCGTTGTTCATAGATGGCCTATTAAGTGCCAAATTGAGATCATACGTCTTCTTGAAGGAGCCAAGAACCTTGGATCAATGTTTACAGATCTATGTAGACATAGAAGATAACTTAGGAGATGAGCTAGAACTTTGTAAGGTTTACAAAGACTCTCATAGCACCACAAAAAACTTCATCTAGGCATTCCAACTCCATAGAAGACTTAGCGGAACAAGTGGCCAAATGATTGGGAGTGTCAAGTAAACCAGGCATCAAATTAGCCCCCCCTTGAAGGTGTTATACCAATGGAGGTGACCATATGGCAAACATGTGTCCACATGCATTGCAACCCATAGGGAACTCCAACGGAGTGTATTGTACTATAGAATGAAGGTACACCAACCACACTGTCCTTATAACGAACAAGTGGTTAGGCAGAACTACCCTCAACAATATCAGCCAAGTAGATACCAAGGGCAGTACCAGCCACAACAATATTATTGAGCCCCCCCTCAGTATCAAACTCCATATCAAGCATAGCCAAGACCGCAACTTGTCTTAGGACAACAACCTCCACCCCGTGCTAATGTAGTGTCGATAAAGTATGCTACACCCGAGGAGAATTCCAAGATGACATTAGTACCTATGACTCCTTTAATCATAGAAAATGACCCTAATGCCAACAGTTTTGACTCCACTCATGTGGATAGCCCACCATCATATCACACGGAGTCAACAAAAAATTCAGACCCTTACTATGAGAACCCTCTGTATGAGCAAAATAGGGAACTAGATCATGCTCAGGTCATGTACACAAACCCCAACCCCAGACCACATGTTAGACAACTAAGACCACAAGCACCCAAAGGACCATGTTATAAATGCCAAGGAGACCACTTCATACGAGATTGTCCACATGCAACAACTATAGTGTAGTCACAATATTTCAATATTCAAGGCTTTTGCCTTGAATGTGGAAAGGAGTATTTCATAAGAGATTTCCCCAAGAATCCTATGAACACTTCTACGAAAGTGATGCCCATCAATGTAATAGACATAGTGTACCATTCTGAAGGTTCTATACCTCAATACATACCCATCTAGGTAGTGGCTAGAGCCCAAGCACAGAGGCAAATACAACCAGAAAACCTAGGAAAAATAGTTGAAGCCAGTGAGGTAGGAGAATCAACAGGAAAGAAAACTAGAACTTGGAAAGAGTCACGAGAGTGACACAAGAGGAAATGTGATAAAAAGATCAGTGAGTTAGAGGAAAGCATAAGGAAAACTAGAACTAAAATCTTAGAACTAACATCATAGGAGGCTGAACCACGAATAATCACCTCTAAACTAGGATCAATACTAGCAGATCCCACCTCAGAAAACCTTGATATGATGTTCAAAGCCTATCAAGCAAAAATACAAGAAGGACCCCAAGTAGGAGAATCTAGCAAGAATTACCCCCGAGCTGACTTAGAAATTGACAGAACCAAACTGTGCATGAAAATGGTGGAATTGGCATAGGCAATGTTTGGCCTCTCAATACTTTGACTGGGAAATTATGGCCAGGCTTGAGTTACATTTTCAAGGACTCCTAGAGAAACTAGGGCAAGTCATATCTAAGCCTGCAAAAGTCAGCTCTAGCACACAAACTAGCCCAATGGAACCCTTGAACACCATTCTATTAGAACGGGCTAGGTCAAATTTAGAAAATCATCAAACAGGTTATGTGGATTCACATACCATCTTGAAAGAGATTCAAGAAGAAAGATGGAGACAAGAACAATAATCTCAACCACCCATACTCGAGACAAATGACTCAAGAGAACAGCTCCCTGCAGATATCCCATCAATCTATGGAGATCAAGTGGATGATTGGCCAAGTGAGCACACTAGTTTTGAATCTAACTCATTGCAAGAGTTACCTCACTTTACGGGCCCTTGGGAAGACTGTTCAGTTCATGTGAAAGCCCCCACTATTCGAGTAAGGGGAGAGAACTCAGTTCTTCCTAGGAACATAGAAACTATTAGAAACATGAAGGTTCAATGCTATTTAACTCTGAAAGAGCTATTGAAGATCAAACATGAACTATGGAAACATGTAGCAAACTAGTTCCCAAAGATAGCCACAACCCCCACTGGACCAAGTGCACGAGGAAAGGTGCCTAGGATACCCCTAGAAAAAGTGGGCGATGCAAGTGAAGGAGAGGAAGGTAATGCTTATTTACCCATTACGTACAAGGTTCACACTAGCAAAGCCATTCTAGATACAGGTGCCGAAGTAGCCATCGTGACCACTTCACTGTGGAAATGTTGGGGAAAACCAGCCCTTAGACCCATGAGGATGAAGCCGCAGATGGAAGATGGGCACATAGAAAGACGTTTAGGACTATTGGAAGGAATTACCCTATCCACTTGCGGAGTAGAATTTGATCACACCTTTGCAATATGCGATTTTGGAAAGAATCAAGCATACAAGATGCTCTTAGGTAGACCCTTTATGCGACAGTTGCAAGTTGTAAAAGATTGGGGAACCAACTCTTTGTACCTACGACACCTAGGAGTAACCAGGAAAGTGAGCCTCACAGACTATTCACATAGGGATGTACCTCCTTTGCAATGGAATACGGTACATAGAAACAAAGAGGAGAAGGAATTTGTCCATTCCTTAACAGTAGATCCATCGTGGTTGCATGAGGATACACACCTATGGATGTGTAAAATCGCAACCAAGGAGGAGGAGCATGCTGCAGCAAGAGCGTTAGGAGTAGGACACACTCTGAGACCCATTGAGGATCCAACATATGTCGTGATGGTATTTTGAGACGAGGGATTCGAACCCCATGGCTGGATAGAGATTTTAGCGACTATGGATATTGCAAATAACAAGGACAATGGACCCCTCATTGTGACAAAGACGGTTATGACATATCCATCTTCATTGTAAGCCTAGTAAGAGAAGAAACGAAAGCAGATCGTCTTGAAGACGAAACCTCTGAATACAGTAAGCAAGTAAAAAACGTGGAATAGGAAGTAGATTCAATGAGACGTGAGTGTTCATTGGAAGAGGAATTCCTAGGCTAGGTAGAAGCCATGTCCCCAGAACTCACCACCCCTAGGAAGGAACAGGAAAATTCAAGATCTAGTCAACGAGATCAAAAGGTGAAGAAGAACAAGAGTGTGAAAATTGAGGAGGGAGAACCCTTGATGGAAGTTCTAGAAGACCGAAACATCATGATCCGAAAGCCCAAAAGAAGCAAAAGTTCAAGAGAAGCCTATGACAATAAGGAAACGACGAAGAAAGTTGTAGTGGCAATCGAGGAAGAAGAAGAATGATGCATGTACATCCGACATGACTTAACTGACGAGGAGGTAGAAAGTTTGATTGCTCTATTGAAGAGGTATAGGGATGTGTTTTCTTGGAGTTACAAAGATTTTAAAGGGGTAGATCCTAACATATGTTCCCATAGAATATCCATGACCACTGAGGCAAGACCCACTAGACAAAAGCCCTATACGTATAATGATAATTATGCATTAAAAATCAAGGAAGAAATAGACAGGCTCATAGAAGCTGGGTTCATTTACGAAATAGAACACACCAAATGGGTCTCACCCATCGTAGTCGTGCCTAAGAAGAATGGTAAGCTAAGAGTGTGCATTAATTTAAAGAAGCTCAATGCTGCAACAATTAAGGACAGTTACCCTCTACCCATTATAGACCACGTGTTCGAAAGAGTCGCTATAACCAAGTTGCCATTGCCCGTGAGGACCAACACAAGAAGGAATTTGCCAGTGAGTGGGGTATCTTTGTGTTTCGCGCAATGTCTTTTGGGCTCACAAATGCACCTGCAACTTTCCAAAGGTTGATGTGCCATGTGTTCAAAATTTTTTTGAGAAAGAACCTAGAAGTGTATGTGGATGACGTGCGTGCTCACTTAGTACTTAGACCACAACATATCCCTGAGCTTGAATGCATGTTTGAAAAGTGTAGGGAATATCAAGTCTATTTAAACCCATAAAAGTGTGTCTTTATGGTCAGACAAGGCAAGATACTCGATCATATAGTCTTGAAAAATGGAATCTCCACTGATGAAGATAAGGTACAAGTAATTAATGAATTACCCAGACCAAAGAACATCAAAGAAGTACAAGCATTTATGGGCCATTGTGGTTTATTACTCACGATTCATACATATGTATGCAATCATTGCTAAACCAATCTACAACCTATTAGCCAATTTTGAGTGGAGAAAAGAATGCGAGAGTTCCTTTAGTGAGCTTAAACGAAGATTGTGTTCTGCACCTATTCTAGCGGTGTTTGATTGGAACAAACCTTTTCATGTACACGTTGACACCTCTAATCATGCCATAGGATGTGTGTTGGCACAACCCATAGATGAGGGAAATATAGGCTTACCAATTGCATATGCCAGCAGGCAGTTGAACACGACAGAGAGAAATTACACTACTTAGAGAGAAGGACTAGGAATGGTCTATGCAGTGAAGAAGTTTTGCCATTATTTATTGGCAAATAAGTTTAAATTCTTTACAGGTCACCAAGCCCTCTTGTATTTGGTTGACAAACCATGCAACACTAGTAGATTAATACGTTGTGTTTTACTCTTGATGGAGTATGATTTTAAAGTTGTGGTAAAAAAGGGGAAAACACACTTAAGTGTGGATCAACTCTCTAGGATAACTTCAGGAGAAGTGACTACTGGGATAGCAGACGAGTTACTAGATGCATATCTTTTCAATGTTGAGATTGTCCTTGAATGGGCCAAGCCATTAGTTCCAATACTGACATATAGACCTAAGAACCCTCGAGTAAAAACCCAAGAGAAAAAGGTTGTGAGAGCACAGAAGTATCAACTTCTCGCAGGAAGTATTTATAAGCAAGATCATCACAATATCCTTGCCTATTGTGTAGGAGAACAAGAGTATAACAATTGGTTGCAATTAGCACATGTAGGTGCACTTGAGCAACACCATTCTAGACAAGCGATGCTATCAAACTTAAAAAGGCTAGGTGTGGGTGTCTATGGAAAAAGATGTCCGATGACTCTGAGTTGAATGTCCTAAGTGTGGCAATAGACCCCCAATAGAACATGCCACTTTGTACCAGGTGACCCTAATGCCGGATTGGAGCGAACCTTTAGAGACTTACCTAAGGACACAAACCTTTCCAAAGGACATGGCTGTAGCTAGAACAAGAGGCCTTAGAATACAAGCTCATTGGTGGCAATTTGTATAAGTGAGGACGAGATGGTTATCTAAGGATATGTGTGCACGAAAGCAAATATATTAACCTATTGGAAGCTACACAGTTGGGCACAACAGGAGGCCATTTTGGACCCGATCACGACATTAAAGCCATATTATTTTTAGGATTATGGTGGCCCACTCTGCATATGGATGCCCACACCTACGTCAAATGATGCGATGTATGTCAAAGGGCTCAGTATCCCATACGCAAGGATGAGATGCCCCTACGGCCCATGATGGGAGGGCGCGCATTCTCAAAATGGGAAATAGATTTTGTGGGACCTATCCCTCGGCAAGGAATTCCCATGTGGAGTGCATCATAGTTGCCAATGACTATCTTACGAAATGGGTAGAAGCTAAATCCACCAAGAAAAATGATGCATGCACCACTGCTAAGTTTTTGTTCGAGAATGTCTTCACAAGATATGGACTTCCTATCGAGCTTGTAAGACATAGGGGTACTCATTTCTTAAATGAGGTTATTGAATATCCATCATAGGACTTTATGTTTGTACATAAGAGATTTTCCCCATACCATCCACAAGCTAATGGACAGACTGAGAGTACTAATAAGATTTTGTGCACTATTCTCACCAAAATTGTGAACAATCAACGTTCGGATTGGGATCAACAATTACACCATGCCTTGTGGGCTTATCGCATAGCCTACAAAACAGTGCTTCATGCTACACCATTCCAAATGATGTTTGGTCAGAATGTCGTGTTGCCTTTAGATTTTTAGATACCTACACTAAAGATCGCTCAAGAGTACAAATGGATAGGTCATGAGCTTTCCTCAAGAATAATTGACTTAGAACATTTGGGAGAGAGAAGACTGCGAGCAGCAACAAGAATTTATGCCGTTAAGAAGAGAGAAAAAGCCTACTTTGATGTTCATATTAAAGACAAAGGATTATGTGTAGAAGATTTGGTTCTTTTTTACACCGTAAAACAACATGCTCACAAATTAGAGAAACGAGGTTATGGACCCATGATCATCAATAGGATATAGACTAGCGGTGCAATTTAGTTAGCAACCCTTGAAGGAGAAGTATTGCCTAATTATATTAGTGGATGTCATGTTAAGCTATATCAGGAACCTTTAACCATAGACATGCTTAAACGATTAACTCTCTCCAAGAAGCGAAAGGAAGAAGAGGAACAAATCAGGGTTGAAGCTCAAGCAGAAGCGTTGGAATGCATTAGGCAAATGAGACTACGAAGGAGAGGACTAGAGAGAGAATCTCAATTGGTGGATGCCCCACAACATCCTGTAGCAATGTGCCAACTTAGAGGAAGAGATGTCCCCGATATCATTGATAGGAGACCATTCATTAATGTCACTTTAGGCTAGGAACCCATGTGCATACAATGTATGGCTTTAATTGACTCCGGCATAGCCACGAATGCAATTCAAATATCTCTTTGTAGGGAATATGAAATTAAGCCTCTTGAAGCCTATCTCATCGGACTAGGTGGATTAGAAACCCCCTGCATAGGCAAGATTGAGCTATCCCTCTCCATAGAAAATGTAATCCTGATCATAAAGTTGTTGGTTTGTCATGAAAATAACCTAATAAAACCTATGGTCCTAGGCCAGGACTAGTTATATCATTACTTGGTGAGTTTAAGTCTTCATAGAAGTGTGCATCAGTTGGAACTTGCAGGACCGTATCATGAACTGCCCCTCCAAAGCCAACATAGAGAGGTGTTGGATCTGACAAGAGTTCCCTCAACCCTCTGCACGACAATACACCCTATCAGACCCATACATGAATTACCACCTATCCGAAAGTGGAAATTGGCTAGAAAGACTAGAATCTGACAAGTATGGTAGCGTAAAACTCAATCTTCATATGAATATCAGCAGTCACTATTTCTAGGCAAGAGTGCAATGGATCTCCCTTCTTTTCCAAAACAATCTGGGGATACGATATCTCACCCTCGATAAGCCACTAGGTCATATCATCCAGGTACTCATTGGTGCAGCACATCAGAGTGGTTTGTTAGATAGCCCACTCAGGCACATCCTCAGCCGAGGTGGAGGCACAAGGTGAATGTACCCAGTAAGTCAAACACTCTTGATCTTTGGCAACCCTCTCAATTTTGATTGAGGCAACACATTCAAAAAATTTGGGTACCCAAGTCCGTGGTGATAGCTCAGTCCAATTCTTGCCAACTCTAGGTACCTAAAAAGTGCCTAGCTTATGGTTCAACCTTAATCAACTCTAAGAAGACCTTTTCTGAGACTACTAGAAAACCCTACACACCTTCTTTTGTACATTCCACTTCATCTTTTCTAACCCCCTTGTGTGACACAAAAATGGATCCCTAAAAGTTCCATAATCATGATGACTCTCGACCCAACTCATTCTGACCATGGACTTTGTGACACTAACATTGTTATTAACCACTACATGCAGAACCAATTAGACAACTTCATATCACCACTGTTCTTGCAACATACACTAAACCTGTAGGTAGTACTCATAAGCCTATTCAGGAAAAATGGGAATTACAGAGGATTTTGAGATAGTTCTTTGTGTCCCCATGTTTTAGTTTTCAACTCATTCACACACTTCAACATGTTATTATATCATGATTGGAGTATATTAAATTGACACTTTAATATTACGGATACTTTTATTATAAATGGGGTACCAATGTTGGGCTTAAACTTAAGAAGTTAACGTAATAAGTAATATAAATGAGACTTGAATAATTCCCAAATTTCTTGAATAGGCCTTTCATTGGAAATCAATCGTGAAGTCATGCACCTCACACACTCCCACTCATAGTCAAGCATACACTTCTCGCATCTTTAAAATCACACACTGCACAGGAAGCATGCTGGTGGTTGAAAGGAATGGAGGTATCTTATTTTCCATGACTAATGTGTTTTCCTCTTCACTTCAGCTTAGGTTGGTCACAACAGCTTTCCATCATGCAAGCGGAAGGTTCGACAAGTGCACTGTTCGAGTGGCTGGTTGGGGAATTCTGGACTCTTCCATTTGAGAGCTTGCCTAAGGCTATTCTAGAGGAGTTCCGAGGTTTGACCGGACCGATGCCCATTGAAGATCCTCCTCAAGGACAAACACAAAGGGTAAATGGAAAGACACACTAGTTCCAAGGTCTTGCAGGGCCCTTGGGAGAGGCACAATTTATATATGAAGCTAATATCTGACATACGGCGCAAACGTGTGGAGACACTAGCAATTCTTTTCACGAGAATTTGAGAATCTCTTGAATAGCGAAGATCTCCAACCTATATGGCAAAGGGCAAGACTTGCAAATTCTTTTATTGGGGAACTCCCTAAACCAGATTTTTATAGGTGTTATTATTTAGTGGTTTCTATTAGAGAGCAGGAGTGCAAGGAATTGGACCTTGTCTTCATCTTACGATCATTGGTGAGTGACCCACCTTTCAAGAACTTTACATTGTCTCTAGACTTAATCAGGACTGCCCTGAAGATTCGTGACACTCACACACCTACCGAGAAGGAGTGTCTCATCCAAAAACCAATGAAACAAAGTGATGTTGATAAATGGCCTGCCATTTCTGACATCAACCCTCGGTTAACCACTCTGCTCAGAATCTGTCTACAACACATTGCCTTCCCTGCCTAGGAACGATTCATAATCCCACACAAGCATCTTTGGTTTGGGTTGTATTTGGCCATCACAGGGCCTCATACAATTGATATCACCACTTACATATAGGATCAGCTTCTATTGGGTGGACATCGGTGGGAGAAGAAGAAGGTTGTTCATGGATGTTGTGCTCTCACATGCATCATATACATGTGTCGCGCCTATGATATTACTATAGAGAGAACCCTACCAGCTGAGCCATTGAAACAATATAAAGGTTCCAATAAGACCACGAGATGCCCCAAACCCCCTTGAGTCAAGTGCATACATGGCACCATCCCATGTCTACAAGTGCCAGCGTTACCATCACCTCAGCCAACACCTGAAACCTCACCTCAAAAATCTCCAGTTCAACCCCAACAAAGGATTCCCCGTCTCTATGTTCACCTGAGCCACTCAGCCACACTCCGTGAAGTTTCACGACAAGAGACCACCATGCCTACCACCATTATGGCTATGACTACTCTGATAGAAGAAGCTCCTATAGTAGCATCTACATTCGTCTCTGATTCCATCACCTTTCGAGTTACAAGTTTGGGCATGGAAGATATCAATTCTACATTTGATTTTGATATCCTTGATGTATTATCTAGTGATTTTCAGTTTTCAGATACCCATGTTGTCTCTCAAGAATTTGGATGCCTAGCTTACCCCACTACACCATCAGAGGGTGCGAATGCTGATTATGATGAGGAAGATGATGACCACATAGTAACCAACAAAGGCGACGTTGAAACTGAAGCTAGCAAAGAAGAAGTACACCAATCAGAAGCACATGCTAAAATTTCAAGAGAAGCTAGCATGTGTGAAGAAGAAACGGCCAAGGCAGCAGCTTACACCATCGTCATCTGGTGGCTCTACAATAATATGCATAAAGTTTGTGTAGGAACTAGATTAATGAAAGAACAAAGCGAAGCCATCTTACAACAGGAGCTGGTCAGTGGAGGTTTCGAAGATAATTTTATCTCGGCTATGCAAGAGTTGGTAAAATCTATTAACGCGCCAAAATCATTATGGTTTTTGTTATGGAAGCCCTTACCAAAGTTTGACCCTCGATGGGTTCGCATTCTCAAACACCCAGTACATACATTCACGTCCCTACTGGTCCCATCACTTCAGCACCCCCCGTGGGATCCTCCACAATCGACTTGATCCAGGAAGAAACTTCCCCTATATATACCCTTCGCAAAACCCTTCCTTCTCACTCGGCCCTGCCGTTGACCTCCCCTCATGTTGTAGATAGCCCTGAGGTTCGCATTCCATCCCCCATTTCTGTTTGACAGCCTGAATATAGCCCCATCCTGTCTACTACTCCCACTCCCTTAGTTTCCATTCCGCCTATTATGACAGCACCCATCATCTCTCCACCCCCTCACTTTCCCTCATATACCAATAATCCGTTATACTCCTTTCTTGCCTCCACACAACCAACCTCCTTCTATACTTCTTTCACTTCCTTTCTACAACCCCGATCTACACCTTTTCCATTCGTGAGACCCTCGCAGGAATTTCCCTCACAAGTTCCTTTTCTATGGACACCAAGCACCCCTCCTCACTCACCTCTCACCACACAATTGCACCCACCACCACACACCATAGCACCGACATCACTCTTTCATGTGGCAATCACGGAAATTTCCACTAGTGACATGGATATCTCACCCACCGCTTCAGCAGACACACAGTTACATGCATCCACCATACCACATACCACAACTCACATGTCACCTATTCACACATCACTTCTGCCACTCGTCACTGCATCCACTATCCCTACCTCTATTCCCACTCCCAATGCATTACACACCACCCCACATGTCACATTCCTCACCCTTGCATCTTCTTCGTCATCCACCATGGATGCGGCTCTCCAAAAAATGATATGGCATATGCAACAAATTCATGTTGAATATTCATCAATCGGGCAACAACATTCCGCCCTACAATGGTCTACACAAGATGTACAGGTATGCTTAGATGCCCTCACACTGCAGAATGAGGAGCTTAACCAAAAATATCAAAACTTGGAAACTGAATAACAGACATAGTAGCAAAATCTTGAAGCTCAGATATAGGAACATGTCAAGGAAGCAAAATCACAATTGAATGTTCATTTAATGTGAAATGCCCAACTATCATGCAATATGGTGCTTCTTTGATGGCACCTCAATGCCGCAAAGGAGGAAAATCAACATCTGCAACAACAAAATCATGAGAATTTTGAAGCTACATTGGACAATCCAGGCACACCACTTAGTCCATCTCAATTTCAAGCTGTTCCCCCCGAATCGAGGTAGATCCTATTGGAAGACCATGCACGTGTGCTAGAGGACTATGATCGTTTACAAGAAGAATGTCGAACCCTCAAGGAAACCAATAAAACTTTTTTTCTTAAAGCTTCTTTGGGATCCACTATCGTACAGGAAGTGGCACCACTGACCCTCTTGGAAGAATTGACCATGGTAAATATGAAAGTACAAGAGTTACATACTCAAGTATCAAATATGATAGAACCCCCTTGACTAGAGTCACCACCTGATCTACCAGAACTAGAAGAAACGACACCTATTCCTGTCGAGGAAGCATTCAAAGAAGAATATATACCTTTACTAGTTGTTGGAGGCTGCTCATCCCCTGAAGGACATGACACCTACGAACTACCGCCACCAGCTTGGTTAAAGAACATTGAAGAATTGGGTAAGACACACTCTACTCGAGTAGATGCACAACTCCATGCGATGGAAAATCTGGAAGAAGTTATTTTGAAGTCACCTTATTTTGCCGCTATTGCCCCCCGCAGACATATAATGTCCAACAAATTACAATATAAGCCATATTTCCTTTTGCTAGAGGAATATAGTTTTCAAGTGAAGAAAGAGACGCAGAAGTGGCCCACACACGACATGCAATTTGAGCCTGAAGATGTTCCACCAGAAGCAGAGCAAGGCCACATCTATCAATCCACCTAGCATGTATTCTTACTACAAAATTACCCAGAAATGATGCATACCTGGATGAGCGCACTAACACACTTGAAGTACAACCCGTGTTATGGACCGGTTCCGCGTAGATGTTCTTGGAAGGCATTTGCTATTAAGGTTTAGAATAGTAATGCAAAGATTGGCTCAATTATCCTTACCTTGCACCTCCCATGAATAATACGCCAACTGTTGGCTATGTGATGGTCACCATTCGTCGTTTGTTGCCTCATTTATACAAAAATGACAGATATTGCCGCTCAAATGACTATAAAGATTTTTGATGTGATGCAGATTGTATTCAAGACCTTTCGACGTGTTAAGGCTCCCACTGTTAATACACCAAGCTTTGAATATGGGAACTTGTACCTAGTTTACGACATGATCACGACACCATCTCTCAAGGTATGCTATACTTGGCACTGCAGATTGAAGTATATGCCTTCTTGCTACAAGAAAAAATTTGAAGAAATGTTCACCATAGTCTTCTGGGAATATCACTCAGAAGCGTTTATCAGTCATCCAATGCATCTGCTACACCTGTTTGCTTGTGAACGCATCATGTATTCAGAACATTGTATGTGCCCACCTGTAGATGAACCCCAACCCATTGATTTGGAGAAACTTGAATGTGATTTTATTTGAGGACTTCCCATCATTGAACCCACCTTGGCAATGGACCTCCTCATAAACTACATTTATACTCACGCTAAATCAAGTTCTGTCAAGGACGACAAAAATGAGGAGGGGACTGTTCAAGGTCAAGGCAAAGGTTTGAGTACTAGTTCACATCATAGAAGAAGAGGGAGCACTTAAAGCTACTCAGAAGACTTCATTAACAGTGATTTTTATCACTAAACCAATGTACTATATGTATATATATCCAATTATCTTGAATGTAACTCCAATTTGTGCAAGCTGAGGAGTCCTGGAGCTTGAGGAGTCTAGGTAGAAAACTCACACCAATTTTTGTAATTTTTGGAAGTCGTTAGATAGTTCAAATTCGAGGTAGAACCTATTTTTTAACTATGCCGGTCACTAGATGCAAAACCAGTCAAAACTAGGCAAAAACTATAAATAGAGCTAGAGAGCTGATTTTGAGGTTGTTGTTAGTTTATGATTGAACCTATGAGATAGAGCTAGAAGCGCTATTGTAACTAGATCATGATGAATATGATTTTGAGTCTTTCTCTTGCCTTCCATTGATCTCCATTGCGATTTTCATAGTGTGTGTGTATGCATGTGTGTGTATGCTCTTTCATTTCTCACCATCTTCTTCATGCACATCATTCACTCTTGGTCTTCATATCGGCCTAACGTCTCCATGGATTGACAATTACAAGGTGAAGCTCCTCACATTAGTACTTTCCATTATGCTAGAATGACACATGCACAATTATACACACACATGCACACTTGCACACACACATGCACACGCACACATACACATAGATACCATATGCATGCATATGTATAAATAGATAAAACACACTCACATATTGTGTTTGTATGTGCCTGCAGATGTGTATACACACCTGCAAATGTCTATAGCTAGACACATGTGCATGTGTGTATACACCTTTGCAACACATGCACACTTGAATAGGTATGTGTGTGTGAAGGTATGTGTATGCATAGGTGCACATGTGTCCATACACACCTACACAGACACATACACACCATGTCTAGAAACATATATGTGTGTGAACATGTGTGTATGTCTAAGTGGAAGTGCACATGTGTGTGTGCTAGTATGTGAATGAATGCACACACACATGCAAACTTCCACACACACACACATACACACATGCTGACACACATATATGTGCATGAACACGTGTATGTGTGTGTGCCCAAGTGTGCATGTGTGTGTATGTATGTATACTACTTTATATGTAATATATATACAGACACACACACACACACACACACACACACACACACATATATATATATATATATATATATATATATATATATATATATATATATATATATATATATATATATATATATATATATATATATATATACATACATACATACATACATACATACATACATACATACATACATACATACTGCTACATACATGCATACTTACACACATGTACACACACATGCACACTTGCACACATACATACATACTTACATACATACATACATACTTACATACATATATACATACATACATACATACATACACGTTGGAGCAAGACAATAATCAATGGATGATTACATGAAGTCTAGGAATGAAGAAGTGAAGAAAAGACTCAAGCTCAAAGCATGAAGTCAAGAGAAGGATCAAGAAGAAATGTTTTGTACATTTATGTAAAATAGATTTGGGAAAATACTTCAAAAATACTTGATGTAGTGAAGAGTTCATACTCATATGTATATATACACTCATCTATAGTCATTATAGAGAAGAGAAATGAATAATAGATAAGTATAGTGAATAGATTTCAAGTTTTTCTAAGAGATAGATGTGTAGAGAGTTTTCTCGTGAGTTAGTGTTTGGTCTTTCCTAATATTCTCTCAGCTTGATCACGTGAATTAGGAAATCTTTTGTACACATCTAATTCAGAAGTTAATCAAGCTATGAGCAAAGTTTGATGATCTATTTCTCTTCTGGTTGTGTGTATGACAAGTAGGAACATTCATATGTAGAAGTCGGCAAGTGAAGTTCTCAGAATCGTGCATTCTGCTGCTCAGAGATTTGATTGGATCTGAGTGCTCAATGTAAAGTTTTTTGTGTTTGAGCATTCAAACTCTATGTTGGAAGGTAAGGAAGCTTCATCTAAAAGCATTTAGCAAAATGGGTTAGATTCTGAGAGAAATCAACTTAAGAAGTTGACCATGTCAAAGTCGCCATTTCTGGAAGGTAGTTTCTGACATAGGTTTGATCTAAGTGATCAAATTAGGAATCAAATAGTTCTTTTGAAGAACTGATGATCATTATGATTGCACAAAGGTAGCATGCACATGTCATTTGAATGATTACAATCGAAGTCATATGCAGAGATTGAAGTTCATTTCTAAAGTAGACTATTGAAGTTGAAGGAAACTTCATACAGAGAAGTATTTCTTAATGTACATGAAAGATAATGTAAAGTTCGTGTAAAGGTTGGCTTATTCTTGATATAGAGGAGTTCTTAAATCAAGATAGATCAGACATTTGGAGAATTAAAGGTCTCTAGCAGTGGTAACAGATCCGAAAGATCAAATGAAGGTGAAGAAGAAGCAAGGAGAATCCAGACTGTTGCAGATATCAAAGATCTTGTGAATTGAAGGAGCAAAGAGTAAAGTTTGAAAGAAAACTTGAAGAAAAACAAAGCAAGAGTTCAAAGGATCAAGAAGGATTAAATCTTCATATCAAAGGTACATTATATCACCATAAATCTTAGTAATTGCAAACATAGAAGTCAAGAGATGGGAGAAAGCTTGCAAATTGACAAGCTAGATAGAGAGAACTATCTAGCATGGTCCATGAGGATGGAAGCACACCTCATGAGCAAAGATTTGATATTATTTATTACACGAGAAGAAGAAAAGCTTGACTTTAAGGATCCAAGTGTTCCAACAAAAGAAGAACTTGCAGAATTGTAGAATTGGATGAAGAAAGATGCTCAAGCTAGGAGCATCATTTACATGGCTATAAATGATTATCTTCTACCACACATTAGAGGATTAGAAAGTGCAGCAGATGTATGGAATGCTTTGGAAGAACATTTCCAAAACACAACCAAATCGAGGAAGGCTTCACTATGGGCTGAATTTACAACATTCATGAAGAAAGGTTCTCATTCATTTTTTGATTACGTTACAAGGATGAAGGACATTGCTGCTTGGGAGTAGTAGATGAAGAAATTGAATAAGATAAGTTGGTAAGGTAAATACTTACAGGTCTAAGAGGAGATGAAAATTGGAAACCTTTCTTATTGTCTACAGAATTATCATTAGATCACTTTACTCCTGATCTCAATTAGTTTTTAGGATATATGCTAACATTTGAGCAGGACATTAAAGGAGAGAATGACAAAAATTCAAGTCAAGCAATGTATTCAAAGGACAAGAAGAAGAATGCTAAAGGCAAGTAGACAAATGATGAAGAAGGATCTTCAAGTCAAGTAAACTTCATGAAAGGGAAGATGAATTTCAGAGGTAAAGGAAGAGGAGGTAAGAACAAAGATAATGCTAAAGCTTGTTGGATTTTTGGCACAACAAATCACTTGGCAAATGATTGTTGGTATAACAATCAAAATGGTGGAAGTCATAATCAGAATTTCAGTCCTAGAGGAAGAGGAGGCAAAAATCAAAGAGGTAATTTCAAAGGAAGAGGTGGTAGGACCTCATTTGCTAGAGGAGGAGGAAGGAGTTTCCAAACTCAATCCTATAACAACACCTATTACAATTATGCTTCAAGCAGAAGGAAGACTTGACTCTTATCATGAAGTAATCAATGAAGATCAAATGGTATTTTTATATTGACTCAGGATGTAGCAATCATCTGAGTTGCAATATTTTCTTAATGACTGATATGGAAGCTAAAGTGAATGGACATATAGTTCAAACAGGAGACAATACCAAACACAAAGTTGAGAACATTGGATCAGTGAAGACAAAGAGTGGAAGCACACTTCTAAGCAAGGTACTTTATGTTCGAACAATTGCTAAAAATCCAATAAGTGTAGGGCAAATTATTGAGAAGGGATATGAAGTCAAATTTACAAGTGATGGTGTTTATGCTAAAGATCCAAGTCAATGATATAAAAGCATTGTTACAGGGAAAAAGGAAGGAAGATTATTCACTGTCAAAGTCCAAGGTAATGTGGGACATGCATTGTTTACTTATGGAATTCAAAAGATGTCTGAATTGGATCTATGGCACAAGAGGTTAGGACATTTTAATGAAAGGGGAATGAAAGAAATGACAAAGAATGGTGCGATGCTTGGTTTACCAAATATTGAAGGTTGACATATGATACATGAATGTGAGGCTTGTCAGTTAGGTAGAGCTCACAAGAAATCATAAAATAAGCAAGGATACAGGTATTCAAATATGCTTGAATTGGTTCATACAGATGTGTGGGGTCCTTCAAAGGACTATAGCATAAATGGATCAAGGTATTATGTGCTATTTGTTGATGATGCAACCTGATGGATTACTCTATATGGGATCAAGGATAAATCTAAAGTGTTTGAGACATTTAAACACTATCATGCTTATGCAGAAAGAATTACAGGAAAAAACTTCTCAAGAGATTGAGATCAGATGGAGGGGGAGACTATTTTTCTAAAGAATTTGATGATTATATGTGGAATGAAGGTATCAAAAGAGAAGTGACTTGCACGTACTCCCCACAACAAAATGGAGTTGTAGAAAGAAGAAATAGAACTCTTGTAGAGTTTCCAAGATTAATGATGAAGGAAAAAAAGTGTCCTAATTATATGTGGCCAGGAGCAATTAATGCTACAACTTATCTTGTGAATAGGTTGCCTTGCAAAACTTTGGAGTCCTGATGAAGCATGGTGGGGTAAGAAACCTACTCTTGATCACTGTAAAATATTTGGATGCTTGGCATATGCTCATGTTCCATCTCAATTGAGACATAAGCTAGAACCTAAAGCAAAAAAGTATATGTTCATTGGGTATGATGATAAATAAATGGGATATAGGTTGTGGAGTCCATCCACAAAACAATTTCTTGTTTCAAGAGATGTTACATTTGATGAGCAAAGCACATGGTTTATAGGATCAAACAATGTGTGCACAGATCTTGAAGAAATCAAAAGGAAAGGAAAGTCAAAGATGAAGGTATATGAAGAAGATATTGATGATGATGTTTGTAGAAATGAAATGCAAGATAATTATGAAGATAGAACAAGGTTTGATAAAGATAAAAATGAAGGAGAAACTTCAAGGAGTGTAGAAATTAGAAGATAATCAAGAGATAGAAAACAACCAATCAGGTATAGTTATGATACTTCTTTCTTGAAAACCAAAGACTATGCTTACATTGTGAAGACAAATGAAGATCCATCCATATATGATGAAGCTAAAGGAAAGGAAAATTGGGAAAAAGCAATTGAAGAAGAATATGATGCTCTACTTGTGAATGAGACATGGGAATTGGTGCCAAGGCCAAAGAATCAGAAGGTAATTGGATGTAAGTGGGTGTATAAGACAAAGAGGTTTGCAGATGGAAAAGTGTCTAGATACAAGGCTCGACTTGTGGTCAAAGGATATGACCAAACACATGGAGTGGACTATGATGAAACCTTTAGTCCAGTGGCTAAGATGTCTACAATCAGAACTATAATTGCAATTGCTAGATGTAAAGGTTGGAAACTCTTGCAATTAGATGTAAAGAATGCATTTTTAAATGGATATATTGTAGATGAAGTATACATGGAGCAACCAGAGGGTTTCAAAGAGTTAAATGAATCAAACTATGTTTGCAAGCTTAAGAGAGCTCTGTATGGTCTAAAGCAAGCTCCAAGAGCATGTAATTATAGATTGGTCAAGTTCTTGAATGAACTTGGATATCAAGCTTCAAAGGTAGATAGTAGTTTGCTAGTGAAAGCAAATGAAGATAGATGCATTTATGTATGTATTTATGTTGATGACATTAATGTCACAGGTAGAGATGCTCAAGGAATCAAAGAGCTCAAGAAGAAAATGGAAAAGGAGTTTACGATAAGTGATTTGGGAAACTTGTCTTATTTTCTAGGGATGGAGATTATATACTCTCAACATGGAGTGTATGTTACACAAGAAAGGTATCTAAAGAATCTTCCGATGAAGTTGAACATGGAGAATTGTAAATCTTCAACCACCCCATTGGAGCTTAATCATAAACTAAGCAGGTATGGAGGAGAAGAGTTCAAGGACATGAAGACATATCAGAGTTTGGTAGGTACTTTAATATATGCTACCTTGAGAAGACCAAATCTTTCATATGCAGTTGGTGTCTTATCTCAACTCATGCATTGCCAAAAGAAAACTCATTGAATTGTAGCACAAAGAGTGCTAAGATATATCAAAGGGAATCTGAATGAAGGTTTCTATTATGGATTCACTTCTGATACTAGACTTAAAGTGTTTAGTGATGCAGATTGGGTAGGTAATTCTGATGATAGAAGATCCACTCATGGTTACTTGTGTTATGTTGGAGATAAGTTAATTTCTTGGTGCTCAAAGAAGCAACATACAGTTGCATTGTCGTCCATAGAAGCTGAATACAAAGGAATGGTGGAAGCTGAAAAGGAAGTAATTTGGTTGAAAACTTTATTAAAAAGTCTAGGAATTCATCAGAGTGTTCCAATCATATTTGGAGACAATATGAGTTCATTGTATTTAGCAGCTAATTTGTGTTTCATGCCAGGACTAAACACATAGAAATTCAATATCATTTCTTAAGAGAAAAGGTACTTGATAAAGAAATTGAAGTCATGTATACACCAACAAAAGAGCAAGTGGCAGATATGCTGACAAAAAGCTTGGATGGACCAAAGTTACAAAGGTTTAAAGGAAGGCAGGTATAAAGAAGGTGCAGGTAATCACAATTGATGATTGACAGGGATCTGCTGGAGCAAGACAATCATCAATGGATGATTACATGAAGTTCACGAATGGAGAAGTGGAGAAAAGACTCAAGCTCAAAGCATGAAGTCAAGTGAAGAATCAGGAAGAAATGTTTTGTATATTTATGTATAATAGATTTGGAAAAATACTTCAAAAATACTTGATGTAGTGACAAGTTCATACTCATATGTATATATACACTCATGTATAGTCATGACACAGAAGAGAAATGAAGAATAGATGAAAGTATAGTCAATAGATTTCACATTTTTCTAAGAGATAGATGTGTAGAGAGTTTTCTCGTGAGTTAGCGATTGATCTTTCCTAGAATTCTCTCGTCCTTATCATGTGAATCAGGAAATCTTTTGTACACATCTAATTTAGAAGTTAATCAAGCTATGAACAAAGTTTGATGATCTTATTCTCTTCAGGTTGTGTGTATGACAAGTACGAACATTCATATGTAGAAGTCTGCAAGTGAAATTCTCAGACTCACACATTTTGCTGCTCAGAGATTTGCTTGGATCTGAGTGCTCAGTGTAAAGTTTTTTATTTTTGAGCATTCAAACTCTAAGTTAGAAGGTAAAGAAACGTTTTCTAAAAGAACTTAGCAAAAGGGGTTATATTGTGAGAGAAATCAACTTAAGAAGTTGACCATGTCAAAGTCGCCATTTCTAGAAGGCAATTTTTGACATAGGTTTGATCTAAGTTATCAAATTAGGAATCTAATAGTTCTTTTGAAGAAATAATGATCATTATAATTGCGCAAAGGTAGTATGAACATGTGTGCATCATTTGAATGATTAAAATCGAAGTCATATGTAGAGATTGAAGTTCATTTCTGAAGCAGACTATTGAAGCTAAAGGAAACTTCATATAGAGAAGTATTTCTTAATGTAAATGAAAGATAATGTAAAGTTTATGTAAAGTTTGGTTTATTCTTGATATAGATGAGTTCTTAAATCAAGATAGATCAGACATTTGGAGAATTAAAGGTCTCCAACAATACATACATACATACATACATACATGCATACATACATGCATACATGCATGCATACATACATACATACATACATACATACATACATACATACATACATATACACATACATACATACATACATACATATATACATGAATGCATGCACACATAAATACATACATACATACATACATACATACATACATACATACATACATACATACATACATACATACATACATACATACATACATACATACATACATAGATACATACATACATACATACATACATACATACATACATACATACATACATACATACATACATACATACATACATACATACATACATACATACATACATACATACATACATACATACATACATACATACATACATACATACATACATACATGAATGCATGCACACATGAATGCATGTGTAATAAAGTAAGTCTATGATCTAGGGGTCCGGTCGGTTCAGACATGTCTGAAATGAGACACAGTTTGGTCATCCGTGTGTATGACCAAAGATCTGGAGTTTAGAATTACTAGGGGGTCTTGTGGTCTTATGAACAAGTGATCCACTTAGCTTAGTGGTTAAGTCTCAAGGATGTGAAGGAGGAGGTCTTGGGTTCAATCCCCATGGGGCACGTGGGGAGATTCTTTGGCCCAAAGAGATCTAGAGCCTTCTAGAAGCATCTAGTTGAATTAACTCGAGTTAACTAGGACACTTGGTGCACATGCAGTTACATGACCAACACATGGATGGTTAGTATCCACCTGCCCAAGGAGGCAGTCCCCTGGAGAGAGCTATATATACAGGCATAAGGTTGGCATAAGGTTGGGAGGAGAGTCATCTCTCTAACATGTGGTGGTTGTAATCCTTGTTCTCTTGCATTGGTATCAGAGCTCAGGCAAGCTCCCATGGTGACCTTGATGGTTTCCATCATATTGAATCTCTAGCCTAGTTTCATATAGACTTTGGCACTCATTTTATCCATGGGGATATTTTTCCACGCGGTTCATCTCTTCGAATTGACAGCAAAAGATAACCAACATCAGATGATTATGCTGTTCTTTCATTCTGGAGATCGTTTGAGGCTTCAAGACATATTCAAACGCACGTCCACAGTGAAGGGAGTGTTCCTTTTAACCACGAAGTCACAGACTCATGTGCTTATTCAAAATACATCACAGCTCTTCATTAGAATAATGGTGCTTCTCTTCATTAGAGATGCGCGGTAAAGATCCCCGTACCTCTTGCATGCTAAGTGAGTGCTCTACTAGGAGGAGGTAGCGAAAATTCAAGTATTCTCAGGAATTATTATGTAGATAAGCTCTCCACGAAATCTACCTCAGTGATACTGTCATTGTATATATTTCATCTCATATAACAACAAGCATAGAGCACCACGTTACGTCTTCCATTCTGCAATTCTTAAGGATTGAATTTGAGCGCACCTTTGTGCAATACAGAGAATTGCTAAATATCTGGTACAGATATGTGATTTCATATCACAGTGATGCAAAGTATTGAATCCATTGCCTTTGAAATGAAAAGCATTTTCATCATTCTACAACAGGAATCAATCCTGGATGGCTTGATAATGGGGAAGATGCATTATTCAGAATGCCAAGTTTTGGCTATGGCAAGTGAGATTCCAGAACGCCAAGCATTCACTATGGCAACGACTTAGATCCTCACGGGATTCTACAATAGAAAAATGATATGATTTCATTTTATGAGGAATCAGTTGGATTCCTTCAGCAGTTATTTATTCATGCGAATATTGTCTTCTATCTTTGGATTCCAGCAGCAAGACTATGATAATATCTTCATCATACGCAACGTGTGTGCTCCATCCAAGAATCAAAACCTGCATTCAACTTGGAAAGGCAATATCCTTGATGCCTAATGATGAGGTTATCAAATAATTATTCAGCTTATTTCTTATAATCTATCTACAAGCATCCGATCAGGAACCTAAAAAATAGCTCAATACTTTGCATTACTAATCACGTGCTGAAGGCAACTCGGCCGATTAGCTCAATCGGGCTTCCCACTATCCACGGGGGGCATGCAAGCTGTGTTCATTTGAGTTTGAGCTTTATTAAAAGACAAGAATTAGAAACTCTACTCATGGGCACTACAAGCAGGTTTCGAACACAAGATCTCATTATAAAAGTATTGTCGTCATAGCCAGAAGATCGAAAGCGCACACTTTTCTTGTCTACTGAAGAAGACATAGAAATTTAAAGTACTTGCCATATGGTGTGCCTCTAGGGTGCGGCTATCCCGAATCGAGCTCATGACCTTCTACGAACCAAAAACGAACTCTAGACATGACATTCGCTATCGACCTAGCTAGCCAAGCCTCCCATTAATATATTATAGTGCTCTACATAAAGATTAACATCTTTATTTGCTGGCAGTAGAGAAAAAAGAGATGCTCTTCCCCTTTGTCTTAGTTTCTGCACAATGTCCGCTCCCGAGTAGGGCTGAGGCTTACCCCATCTGGATCAGTACCGAGAGGGATTTAATCCACACACCATCATTTGCATAGTTGCTCATATTCCAAGATTACAAGAAAAGGACAAGAAGAAGCAACAGTCTTCAAGGAAGAATATGTAATTATTCTTCATGGACCAAAGGATAGAGAGTCACTCTTCTAAAGGATCAATGGAGGGATGTGCCTCTATCCAGAGATAAGTATTTTCCAAGTTAATGATTGGTTTCAATATTTGATTTCACTTGATGCTTTCATATAGGATGCACTTTATTAACATCGAAGTGTCGTAGCATACTACATTTTGATAATATTGCTGCAATTTAATGAAAGCTAAATGAAAGAACATAAACATATTGAAACACTCATTATGCATAGGCATGCATCTATGAAAGAATGTTGGTGCATTTCTCCTTTTAAAAAATTTTTTTCATGCACAAAACACATTTTCTTCTTGATTGGAAAGGTAGTTAATGCTCAAGTTTATGCACATGAATGGTTATATCTTTTTACAAGCTAGCAAGTAGAATGTTTGTGCAGGGATGATTGGGAACATGGATTTTCAAACTCAAGAAACTACTTGATTTTAGCTTGGTGCATGAAAGGAGAATGCCAACACGTGCATGCACTCACATGCATTTGCATGCAAGAACATGCATTTGCATATGCATGATTATTGGTTAAGTAGTTGAATACTTATACTTTCGGTACCTCGTTTTTCTAATTGGACTCCCGTAGCTAGGAAAAATAGCAAACTAGGTAGTTGCAAGGCTCCTGGCTACCATGCAACTCAAGTAGCTAGCTTGTTTTTTCCCAAAGGTGATCCTTAGGTATCACAAATTAGGAGTCTTAATTAGGAAAAGTAGGCCTTTTGAAAGTCGTGTTTAATTTTCTTTCTCATTGGAGTGGCAAGAAAATAAGGCTACTTGAAAGTTTCCATGATGAATCTAAGTTTAAGAGACAAATTAGAGAATCTTAACGACAAGCATGTAGTCGTTAGCTTGGATTTCAAAAATCATGCATCCAAGTAGGATGTTTTAGAATGCTTTTATTTGACTCTATCCCAAGACGTGAGAGCAATCAAATAAAAGCAATTGGAATATATATTAATGGAACTTTTAAAGTTCCATAGATAGTTGAGATGTTCCAAATTTGCAAAACCATGGAGTTTTTGAAGTTTTTACTTTGAATTCTATCCCAAGAAGTGATGGAAATCAAAGGTTGAACCTTAGCATCAATTGAACTTTGAAGTTCAATACCTTTGAACCTTAGCATCAATTGAACTTTGACGCTCACTAGGAGGATGTTAGGTTCCATGATGATAGCATCTCTGGTAATGATGCAACTTGCTAAGCAATCATTGAAAGTTGAAAGAGCTCTTTTAGAGAGTTAAGTTTTGGATTCACTTAAGCTAATTAAAGCTTAAAGTGGAAACCAAAGTAAGTAATCTTTAGGAAATGAGCTAAGTTCCTAAAGACTTTAATCAAACTGTGAATGTTTTAGGAATACAAAGTTCCAAGATATGGATTCCCAATCCATGAACCTTTCCTAAACAAGCAATAAAGTTCAAAAATTATGTGTTCATAGTAGCATCTTGTATCAAACTCAAGAACTGGAATCAATATCACATAAATGAAAGTTTAAGTCAAAATTTCATAGTTGAATAGGAAACCATATCCTAAAGGTGATATTTATTCTCTAGTTTGATACTCAAGAAATGAACACAAATGAATCAGCAAAGCTTTTGGATATTGTTTGAAAGTCTCAGAATGTCTTTCAAATATCCTTCTAGTAAAGCAAAAGGTTCCAAGATGAATCACTAACTTAGTATTACTTGATTCCTTGGTAGGAATCTAAAGTTCTTGAAAGAAAAATCTCCCTAGATGAGAGAGTGGGATCTTTCAAGTTTAATAACAAGTAGTTTCAAGTAATTCCCAAACCATTGGTATTGGTAATTAAGTTCGAATAGTGATATAACCTAAAGGTGTATCAAAGATCCTTAGCTTTGGAATCTGAGAAGCATCAGTGTATGCTTGGACTTAAGTTGAGAGAAAGATCTCTAAAATCTTGCAAGTAAGCAAAGAAGCTTTGGATAGTTCAAATCTTCAAGATAAAGACTAAGTCTTTATTTTAGTCGCAAGGTCAACTATACTTGATCAATCTTGGATGTGATTGTCCAAGAATGTGAGATTGGAACTACTCTATAGATTGCCCAAGTATTGGCAATAAAATTCCTTTTGGGAATTATTTACTTAGGTTCCATTTATCCAATGGAACATTGTGAAAAGAGTAAGCTGTTCCAAGTCTGAACAGAGTGAAGAAATTCCAAGAGTGTAGTCTGCAGCCATGAAGATGGTAATGTCTATGGAAGGTAAAACATAATGTTTGCCTATCCTTAAAGGGATTTTGGTACAAATCCAGAAAGCGTGAGTGGATGCTTAAAGACTTAAACAGTAGAGAGATTCCTATATAAATTCCCAGGGGTAGGTACCTAAAGCATCAATAAAAAAAGGAATCTAAAGACAAGAAGTGAAAAGCTCTTGTCACTACAAATTTGTCAAGGATAAACCAATTGAACTTGAATCTATGAAAATTCAAGTACTTGGAATTTTGATTGGTTTTCATTTGAAAACCCCTAGGAAAGAAGGATGGATGTTCCATCAAAAGGTTTTCAAGTTCGCGATCATGAAATGATCATGTGAAGGGATCAAAACCTAGAAAATCTAGTTAGAGGTAAGGCTTGAAACTTCAAAATTCCTGTAAATAATTAAGAAAGAAGGTACTCTATCAAGAGATGTTTAGACTTTAGGATAAGCATCACCCACAAATTAATGTGAATATAAAATAGGGTGGTATGGGACACCAGATTTTATAATCACATTAATGTAGGAAAGATGGTATGGGACATCAGACCGTGGATGATAATTATCTTTTAAACCTAGTTTGAACCTTGAAGTTAGGTTTGATCCTCAAGGGAATTAAAACTTAAAAGAAGGAGTTTAATTCAAGAAGGATGAAAGTCGTATCTCAAGATACTTCAAGATAACTTCAAGATAACTTCAAGATAACTTCAAGATAACTTCAAGATCAAGGAAACTGAAGATATGAAGTAAGTAGCTTCCAAGGTCTTCTTAGAACACTTCAAGCCTAAGTGTTGTCGGTCAGAAATATTTGATAAATTTTTGGAAGAGTGAGCCTTTGACTTTGAACTGATTTTTTCAACTAAGGATAAATTGACTAAGATAAACACCAAGTTCTTCGTGTAACTTGGAAAATTCAATCCGTTTGATTCAAAGGAATGCACAAGAATTACATTCCCAGTAATGAATCATAAAGATTGAATATAGGCATAAACTTAGTCTCAAGAGAAACATTATTTGAATAAAAACTCATCAATAGAACTTCAATGGGTCAACACATTGATGTTAGAAAGCACACTAGTATCTTGTGGTTGAATGATGTTTTAGATTCACTCTAAAACATTTTGAGAATCGATCTTATTTCTCTTAAAGATGGAAAAAATGCTTCAATACCCTGTTGAAACAAGTTTTTTGACAAGTTAAAGTCGTGAGTCATCTAGACTTTGACTCATAGCAAGTTTACATATTTTTGAAGTTTGAATTGGTTGAACAGAGTTTTAGTTCTTTCTTTTCGCTTTTCGAATCTTTTAGATTTGACCCAGATATGGTTTTTGATTCTTTTCATAAATGTCAAGGGATAACCGGATAGAACTAGGTAACTAAATTAAATATCCTAGATAGATATTCTATACAAGAAAATTTTGAAACATCAAAAGATGATAAGTTCAAGATTGACTTATTCATTTGAGTTTGCTTCAAGTTATAGCATAAATGATTTCCTAGAGTCCAGTATGCTGTAGAATAGAGAAGTTAGGAATTTCTCAATAGATCGAAGATTCCCAAGAACTTTTAGCTCAAGTCTTTGAGAAAAGTGTCCTAAATTGGACAATTTTTATTTGAATTTGAATTGGTCAAGTTATATTATGGCTGACTCAAAGAAAATGGTAAACTTTCTCCTACTTTTTACATAGGATTTTTTAACTCATTCTGACAAAGTAGTCCTCTAGTCGGGTGATAAAATCAAGTAGTTGTTGGATAGGAGTTAACCATTGTACAAACATCCAAGTTAGATGTTTGAGACAACCAAACTTCTAGTCCTCCAAAACAAATACAAGTGAATCAAGAGTTCTCAAAGTCTTGCGAGGGATAAAAATCCTGCCTTTGTTACTAAGTCCATGCACCAGCCATGTCGAGAAATGGACTAGTAATTTGAATCCACCGAGTTCACATGTTTGTGCAATTCATTCACT
>CM035415.1:76372575-76405075 GCA_020310875.1 Ceratopteris richardii
GCATTGTCATCCTTTGAAGATATTTCAGTAGGTGGTGGAGCACGCAAAAGGCGTATATATGCAACAAGGTGAGTGTTTTGTTTACTTTTATATGTTTTAATGAATGTTTGTAATGGAATATTTCATTGTCTAGGTCATTTATTCAAGATGTAAGTGATTCATCAACAACACAAGTCTAGTTCAAGCTGATGAATATTTGTATAAACAACAAAGAAATCACTTCTACTATAGACACACAGACCCATAGGAAAGTGCCTTAGAGAGTTGATGTTGAAGCTGAGTTTTTAGAGAAGTTAAAAAACCTTATCAAAGTGCAAGATGTGTAAGCAATATGTGATGAAGCATGCATCAATAGAAATGGGTATCCTGCAATGTACGCTTTTTAGGCAAACCTTACAAACACAAGGTATTTCTCAAAGTATATTTTCATGCCCATATAAAGTGTCTATCAAGAAAAACACTTCCAATGAGGATGTGACTCATACTAATGGACAATATTTATTCATAGAAGACAATATGCATACCTCTATTTATCATCCAAATATTCCCAAGAAGCAATCAAAGATCCTATCTATACAAGATTCACTTACACGAAATTCAAAAATATATTTATGGATCTTTAGAAGCTTCAACTAGCAATAGTTAACTTTTATAGTTCAACAATCAAAGGTACCCCTACTACATTTTATTTGGTGTTGAAGTTTTACTACATTAAAGTGCCATATTAAGGTAATGTTTCCTCTTTTGTGAAGATTGTAATGATAAGTTAAAGTTCATTCTAAAGCTTAATGAGTGCCGAATTATAAAGGGTTGGTGATTGGAAAGGTTGAGTGTGACGCTAATGAATGAAGTTATGGACCATGCAATGAGTGATGAAACTTTATGATCTGCTTCCCATTTTACTTACAATGTGCAATCAGAGAGAGATATCTGGTGGTTAAGTGCTATAGAAGTTCCTAAAGAAAAAAACAATGTTATTTCATGGAGTTTTAATAGGAATCCATGGATTACAAAAGTAATCTCTTCTCAAATACATGGACAAAAGCTTTTTGTAGATGATATAGGTGATTTTGATGAAGAATGGAATTTGGGTGGAGACCTTAAGAGTATAAAATGCATGTTATGTTGTAAACAAGGAGCATCTTCTCTCTATCCTTACAAGGTTATAAAGGATCTAAGAGACAGTCTAAACCTACAAGGGCATTGATGAGAGTTGATGACTCTGAAGAAATTGATGGCATAGATTCATGGAACTAGAGGGAATGTGAGATATCACTTTTGAGGTGTCGAATGTTAGAAGAATTGGCTCATGATAAAATAAGCAATGATTGGAACCCCATTATTCCATTTCCATTAGTCAATGTTCACTTTTGTACTTTGCATGCATTCATGAGGATCTTTGATAGGCTTTTGAAGCTCCATGTTGAGGTCGGCTGGCAGTTGGCAGCAAGCCCTGCTCGGAGAAGCGATCGGCTGCTCCGCGACCCTCTAGAACGCCATCAGAGGGGAGGTCCTATGGAAAATCTAGCGGGAAAGATGTGCTCTCAACTTCGGTGACTCCCCCAAGGAGTGGTCAATTGAGAAATCATTATTCCTCCTTGGCAAAAGGATTGTTAACTACAAGAAATCCCCCCCCCCCCCCCTTCAGGCATCATCAAGTTCTCCATTTGATCAATAACAAGCTTAAACCCAAGTGGGCCCCGCATGAAGGTGACGAGAGGGTGATTAACCTTCTTTGTAACGCCATCTAAGCTTTGTTAAAGCTTCCCCTGCTTTGTGGGATTTGGGGGGTCCCGTGGGCACTAGTCCCCTTCTCTTGTACTTTTCTTTCTTTATTTAATTCAAGTCCGGGAGAGTAGGCTAATGCCGAACTTCCTTTATATTAAAAAAAAAAGCTCCATGTTGAATATGCATTCGCAATGAAACCACTTGAGAGATCTACAATAGCAATCCAAAAAATAGAAGATCTTCTGAATTCTATTAATTGTCATGGTGGCCATGTATCTTTAGTTGTTAAGAAGTATGGTAAGTCTCAAGAGATTTTGCAACATGTTTCAATGACTTGAAAGAAGGAAAGACGTTTCTTTAAAAAGAGATGTGAATAGTCAAGATGATGGGAAATGTGAGCTTTGGAAAGACGCGTGTTCGAATATGACATAAATGATAGTCAAGTTGATCTCATTAATAAGCAAAAGAAGGCTTGGTCATTGCTAGATCAATTGTTACATTTGATGGATTTGGTTTCCACTAATGCTTCACAATGAGAATTATTCCAAGTGACTTTGAAGGAGTTTACATAGTCATTCATCCTATCATGGGGAGAAAGCAACTTTACAGATTACATAGTAAGGTTTGCTTATATTTTTTTATTTCATCTTAAATACCACGTGTATATCTTATTGACTAGACCATAGCATATTCTTTTTGCATATGGAGCATATTTTATGAATCCATATGGATTGCTAGACATTTTTAGTACACAATGAATGGAGAAGTGGCATTACAGGGCTAGAGGTGTTTACTTCAAAAACACCCATCATGGGGGTGGCCTAGTGCAATCAAATTATTTAGAAGAAATGTTTAACTGGTTTCTCCATACGACATTCGCTAGAAAATATGAAATGGAACGAGCATATGAATCATGAATTAACAAAGATTTCAAGAAAGATACAACATGATACTACAAGAGAGAAGTGGATGTCATCATTAGGACCACTACATCATGCCCAATGGCATGCACAAAGAGTCCACGAGGGTTTTGCTTGGAAATAGTTTCCCGACTCTCAAAATTCATTATTTCTTATCAAAATGTTTTTTAATGTTTTTATAACTCCTTTCTCTTCAAATAAATCTTGAATGTTTTTTTTTTAATATTCTTGTCGCTCTAGCACAATGGCAAGTACTAACGTGAGGAGATCCACTTCATAATTGTTAATTCGTGGAGACATGAGGACTAGTATGATGAATATGAGCAAGTGATGGCACAAGTGCATGAGTGAGAAGCACACAAATATGCAACACATTCATACACACACACACACACACAAGGCAAGAACAAAGAGAGGAACAATGGACTTCTTTCAATTACTCAAAAAGTCTCTTACAATATGTCAAGACTCTAACAAGCTAACCTTGAAAATGAGCTCGCTAGCTCTTTTTATAGTTTTTGACGAGGTTTTTGGCCCTATTCAGACCTAGTGTCCAACCTTGTTAAAAGTTAGGTTCCTAAGCTATTTTGGAGGCTGAAACGAGCTCTAAAAACCATGAAAACTGGTACATAAATACTTCTAATAGTCCTCAAGCCTGAGGGCTTCTTAGCTTGCACAAAATGGAGTAGGAATAATAAAAAATGGTATTTGCAATGGTGTGAAGTGACTAAACTCACTATTTAGGAAATATTTTCTTCATGAAAAATTAGGTGGTCTATTTGCCTGATCTATGTTGACTACTTTGTCTACTTGGTCCCCCTCTCTGCTCTGACTCCCTTCATTGGCTCCCTTGTCTTGTAAGGCCTTGACTTCCCTGGCTACTACCAACACCCCCCCTTTCTCGTGTTTGTCATCCCTTACAGACCCTTATTAGTGGGACTGCTTGATGTAATACTCAATGATGTCTGTGGCTAGGTAATGTTCGTGATGCGCAATCCTCGAGCCAAATCTATCATGAGCTTATCCCAATCTTCTGGACCTGGAATGTCTAGATGTGGCAAGCATAACTAATCGACATGTATGGTTTGTTCCACTACAAAGAGATGTAACAAATGTGTTGGTTTCATAATGAAAAACTCAGAATGATATTCCTAAAACCCGGTAGAGAATATTTATTCAAAGGTTTGCTTGTAGTAGGCAGGTAAATACTTTATGCACGCATGCCACACATAGATTATCTTGATGGAGGGGGTCTAGCTCATGTCATAGACCTCTACTAGCTTTAGAAAAGCCAAGTGCCAAAATATATGGTGCCTGTACCTTGCGAAAGGTCTTGAATATGACCATCATAAGCTCGAAAATTATAATGCACATCATGGTGGCGATGTACGGTACGTTCTTTGAACATGCAGAGATGTATTGTAGAGATCATGTATGCTACAGTGGGTGGTGTTAGGTTGAGCAAAATATGGATAATTAATCCAATCCGAGCATCCTTTATTATTATGGACTTTGATGGCAAAAGCTTGCCATGATCTGTGACGGACTACTACAAGATAATAACATTGATTATATTTAATATATAATGGCATTGTGGTCCATGTGCGCATCATTTGTGGATAGTCTATGAGTAGTTGCTCACACGAATTGGGTTGAAAAAGCGAGCTTGCATGTGCGTCTACTAGTAGATCATTAGGCTCAAACTAGGGGGCGAGTGTAGTCTCTTTCCCTATATGCCTTTTAATCTCCACATTACAGTCAGTTAATAATACAAAGTAGGGCTTATATTGCATTGTTGATGTGGTACTCATGCATTGATGGGAGAGGTTCTGAAAGTAAGTAGACCTGAGAACGATTTCTTCTAGATTGGAAAGGGACTCGATTTTCATGGCCACTCTATCATCATGTGCTTGATTGACTTGTTTGAATCTCTTGAGCCAATCTGGGACTCTGATCTCAAATGTGTCTCGTCCCTCTTCCATAACATCAGGTCATAAGGCTCTTCAAAACTCTCTTCAATTAGAATCTCCACCACATCTTTGGGTTCCAGTTCTTCAATAGGAGCGGTTCCACAGTAGGTACCAACATCAGGTCATAAGGCTCTTCAAAACTCTCTTCAATTAGAATCTCCACCACAATTTTTGGTTCCAGTTCTTCAATAGGAGCGGTTGGCCTCTCATATGGTAGGATTCTGGCTTTTAATTTGCCAACCCACTTTCTTAGGGCCTCTAGTTCTTCACTGGAGTGTTGAGGGATGGCCGACTTCGGTTGAGATGTGCTGACATCGGTCAACTGCTTCTAGAGATCTTCACATTCTAATTCCATCTTTTCATAGGACTCTAAAAACTTCGCATGCTCCTCAAGCAAGATTTGTGTGCCTTCGGAGGGGACCGCTCTATACTTTGTAGGGCTAATTTTTGTTCCCGAGGTCCCTTCCGTCGGAGCTTCCAAATTATCTTGGTTTTGCTATTGTAATCGCTTGTTCTCTTCTAATGCCGCAACCATATACTTCTCTTGTAGACCTAGATTGCATCTTAGTTTAGCATTGGTGAGCATCTAGACTTGGAGCACATTTTGCAATTCTTTTGCTGCTTGAGTATCCACCTTTCATATCTTGGACTCCATTTCTACGTGTGCTTGTAGTAAAGTGGAGTGTTTGGGCTAGAGTGTTTCATTGTTGGATTCCAGGGAGGTGACTCTTGCTTTTAGTCTCTGTGATTCTTCCTAGAAGTAGCATTCCGGTCTTCCAATCATTGGTACTCTCGTTGTAGTTATGTTACCCACTCAATTATTGTATTAAATGTCTTATACACAGCATGAGATGCAAGCAAGATGGATTGGAATTCTGAGGGAATGGGAATGGGGATGGAATGGTGAATGTAGTGTCAAACAAAGAGTTGGGCATAGGTGAAGGTGGTGGCTAGGGAATGGGGGATGGAGGAATTGTGGGGGGAGGGGGAGGTGTTATGGGTGGTGAAATGTCCACGAGATCAGACACTATGGTGCGTGCGGGTTATACCATGTAGGTGGGAATGGTAGGTGAAGTGATTGTGGTGTGTGTGTGTGTACAATGAAGTGGAAGTGAGTGCGTGCACGTGCAGGTCCTAATATCTGCATGCTGTGTCCACGAATGAAATATTCCATGAACAAGACGTAATGAGCTAGGGCAATGATTGCGATTGGTGTGTAAGGAAAGATGGAGGAGGCATGTGGCAAGTACAGATCACAAGGAAGGGGAATGTATGGGAATGCAGGGAAACCTATACTACCTTCTGTGGGTCACATGTGTCCTTAGATGTTAGATATAAGTGTGTATCAAATGATGGTTTCTATAGACCAAGATGGGGACATATAGAGAGGGTTAGATCAAAGGAAAGAGGGTGGCCTTGAATGTTGGCTCACGGAAAGAAAAAGATTTTGATGAAAGTGGAGTTTGGGAAATGATCGTGGTTACTACTGCAGTTTTCTCAATGGTCAGTGGCGGAGGTGGGGGTGATGGAGGAGATAGAGCATGTTGGGATGAGATTGGTGATATCTGTACAAATGTTTCAACTCTAAGGTCTATGGTGGTGGTTGGTGTGGCTATTGGTTCTATCATTGCTTTAGTTTTGGTTACTGGTATTCGTATGTTCTTGCCTGCCCTTGGTCTTGTGTCCATTGTGCATTTTTCGTATCGGGCTTATTTTCGGGCTACTATGTGGATGGCCTCCTGATATCCCTGCAAGGATTCAGACAGTAGTTGGACGGTAGTGCTAGATTGCGGGTCCACTCCCTTGTCTCCTAACATCTATTCTATCAGGGCTTCGCCTAATGCAAATGAAAGACTGTGCCTTTCTTGCACTACTCTAATCATCTCATATAATCTTTGTAACTAGGAAGTCTACGCTGGAGCACTGACAAGTTCTAGTACTTCTTGCTGCTCATTGTGATGTCTTTCTTCATGCCCTTCCTCATCTTCTTCAGATTCCTCATCTTCCTCGTCCTCTTTGTCGTCTTTGTCATCCACATCAACTGTGGTAACAGGCACTTGTGATGTTGTTGCTTGTAGTTGAGTACCTTCCACTTATTGTTCTTCTTCTGCTTCATGATTCACTTCTTTTAAAATCTGATCAAAGTCTTCATTGGTGATTTCTTCCAAGGGTGCTCCTCCGAGGAATTCAAGGTCCATGGGAATGGGCATAAATATCAGATTGGGACCTTCAAAGCTTCATCGTGGTAGTCGGAGTGTGAATGGCCTGACCATTTGAGGAGGGGGGTGATGTCTGGGGTTAATGTTGCTCCAGGGGGTTAAACACAAGGTACTTGTACGGCTCCTCTCATCCTCTTGGAAGGGGGTCCAATTGATGTTCTGCCTTTGATCTCCTGCACTCTATTCCACATTAGGGCCCTTTGAATAGGAATGTCATAACCTAAACATTTGTAAATGATTCTTGTCAAAGCGTAACATCCATACAATATTGACTTTCATGGCCATTGTTTGTGTGCCAGGTGTATCTAATCGATGATCCAGTGTGGTAGGTTGATGGTGAGGTTCTGTGTTTCAGCCAGATACAAACTAAACCATATTCACTTAGGTGGCATAGTAAATTTGTCTTGGGCAGGGAAAGCAAGGTGCTACATGCACATGTGAAGGTGTACTGCAATATTTGGTGTCATGGCTACCAAGTCCTTGATCTTGGTGAGGTTCCTATTTTTCATGTTATCAGGCACCGAGACCTCCTTCTCTATGGGTATATGCATTCCTCTCATATCCATGGCCTCTTGCACTAAGTTTTTGGTTAACTTAAACCTCTTTATCTCATTTCCTTTTGTTATAGATGGGAGCACAAATGTGCTCGAACCTTTGGGGTGCTTGCTCGGATTCAAGGTGTTGATAAGGTAGTAGCATCTCATGAAGTCAAGCTTTGGAAGCTGAGCACCAAAGTATGTGTCCAATCCTACTTTCTCCCATACAGGGCATAGTGTTTCTGCATTCTGTAACTTTTCAAATTCTTCGCATAAAGAAATGGTACTTGCCTTGCTTTCCATTGAATTCCAACTATGCCTCCTAGAGGTCTGATCCTTCTCCCAAAGGTCCTGCAACTTCACTAAACCAATGCGAAGCTTTGCCAACAGGCATGGTATAGCTGCTCGAGGGATCATGTATAGGTATAATCTGAATAGCCTGCAATTTCTCGGGTCTTTCAATTGTTTCAGGCATGATAGGCAAACTCTCCATATCAACCACTTGCTGGCTTGATCTAGCTTGAGAGTTGGTTCCTGCTACGTCAACCATGATATTATTGGGAACATCTGATGATCTTATCTACTAGACGAAGAAAATCACATTAGCATTGCCTAGGAAACACGATAATACCATGTTCCCTCTACAATACCAATATGTTATTCTTTGGGGTTAGAAGTTAGTTGAGTGGGGTATTGTGTGTGTGTGAGTAATGTCCCTATATGCATACTCGGATGCACAATACTTTACATGGTGGGGTGAGCTGGTTTATCTCAGAGTTTAACTCTCCAAACTTTATGTGGTGTCTTTTGGCTCCAATGGTCTTCTCATGTTTTTGAATCATGTCATCTTGAATTTGGGACTTTTTGGGTACCCATTTCCAAGTAGTTCTAGGTGTGGTCGCGGAGTATTGAGTCGGCTTAGCATTTCCTCTGTGAGGGGTTCTTGATATAGTTTGACTCTGCATCCACTGATGTAACTAGGTAGGATATCACCTTCTAGAGTAGATAATTGAACTGCTCCACTCATTGAGATGCTATTGATGAACATACGTCCATAGCCTCTCTTCTCCAATTTTTGTGCATGTTGTTTCAGGATCTACACCAAAACTAAGTCTCTTGCTTTCAAGCCCTTATCTTTCACATGTGCATCAAAATATGCCTTTTGTCTTTTCTTAATTGCATAAATCCCTAATGTTGCTCTCAATCTTGTTTCACCTAAGCATTCTAGATAAAAGAATCTAGATAAACGCTCATGGGTGGTCCATTGATGCTCTTGTGCTACTTTCAATGTGGGTATCAAGAAGTCTAGTGATAGCATTTCATTTTGGAAAAATATTGTCTGAAAGGGTGTGTCTTGGAGCACCGTTTTTATAGGCGACTTTGTATGCCCAAATAGCATGCTCTAGCTGTTTGTCCTAATCAGAGCATTTATTATTCACCAATTTTGTCAATACATTACAGAGTATCGTATTTGTAATTTTGGTCTAGCCATTGGCTTGTGGGTGATATGGACCCAACTTCTTGTGAACCACCATGAATTCTTGTAGCAAGTATTCAATGACCTCTTTCAAGAAGTGGGTGCCATGATCACTCACCAATTCTATCGGCAAACCATATCTTGTAAATACATTCTCAAAGAAAAACTTGGTTGTTGTATGTGCATCATTTTTCCTTGTTGCCTTCACCTCCACCCATTTAGTCAGATAATCACTTGCCACTATGATATATTCAGCATGTGAGCTCTTAGATGGGGGATTAATATGACCGATAAAGTCTATTCCCCACTTAGACAATGCACATCCGCTCATCATACGTTTCAAAGGCATCTCATCTTTACATATTGGGTACTGAGTTCGCTGACAAATATCACATCGCTTCACATAGGTATGTGCATCCATGTGAAGTGTTGGCCACCAAAGACGTGCAAATAGTATAGCTTTGATCACACGGTCTGGTCCAAAATGTCCTCTTGCTACACCTTGTTGAGTAGTTTCCAAGATCTTGAGATATTCACTCTCGTGGATACATAGTCTTAGGTATCCATCCTTTTCGTGCATGTATAGATTGTCACCAATGAGTGCATAATCTGGTGCTTCCTATTCTAAACTTTGTTGTCTGGCCAATGTCATTTCTTGAGGGAATGTTCTCATCCTCAAAAAGTTTACTAGTGGTTCACTCCAATCTAGCACCAAAGTCACTCGATATAGAGTGACATGTTCCATAGAGGGTCGTGAAGCACAGATTGGGCATTCCTTGCATAACCTATGGACATTTGCTTCCATGGCTAGACAATGGATACCTAATCTTTTCAGAGTCTATAAGGTTCTATGTTTGGAGTAATGTTGCTGAAGTGCACCCACACGTGCTATTTGCAACCACTTTGCATGCTCATCCTGATCTACACAGCAAGCTAGTATGCCTTGATTGGTGTGTTTGTACATGTTGCCTACCATTATATGATATTTTTGAGACCTCACTACTTCTTTATCCTTAGTTCTCAATACAGGATGTTTAGATCCAAAGGTGTGGATACACACTTTATTTTTAGCCCATTCAGGCACTACTTCTAGATTGAACAAGTAAGCATCAGGAAAGTCATCTGAGACTCCCAGAGGGGACTCTTCTGAAGTTAGTCTAGAAATATGATCTGCCCTAAGGTGGGTCCTACCTTTCCTAACCACAACTTCAAAGTCATTCTCCATTAGTAAGAGGAACCATCTTACTAATATGCCTGTATTGCAAGGTTTGTTCACTAGATATAATAGTGCTTGATGATCTATAAAAAAATTAAACTCATTTCCAAGAAAATAATGTCTAAACTTCTTAAATGCATATACCAAGCCTAAATATTTTGTTTTAATAGTAGTATAGTTTTGTTCAGTCGCATTCAATTGTATACTGGCATAAACAATTGGAAGATCCGTGTTACCTTCACCCATAGGTTGAGCTAGTGCACACCCAATAGCATAATTGGATGCATCCACATGAACATGAAATGGCTTGTTGCAATCTCGTGTAGTCAAGATTGGTGCTGAACATAATCATCACTTAAGACCGTTAAAGGAGTTTTCACATTCATCTGTCCACCCAAAGGTAGTCAAGAGGGAGTATAGAGGCTTTTCAATGATGCATACATGTGAATGAATCATGGATAATAGCCACAATGCCCCATGAAACCTTGTACCTCCTTGACATTCTTTGGCCTAGGTAGTCTTGCGATAGCTCTAGCTTTCTTCTCGTCTGTAGATATGCCATTCCTTGACACTATGTGTCCTAGAATCTTGCCTTGATTGACCATAAAAACACACTTCTCTGCATTCAGAGAGACCTGACATTCTCTGCATTTGTAAAAATTTGTCTTAGTTCAGGTATATGTGTTTGTCTAATGTTGGAATGAGCACAGAGATCATTAATATGATTTAGAATCTTGAACTTAAGTTTCGGCCTCTTAGTTCTTTTGGATGCAGGAGCTAAGAGGATCAAACTTAAGTGTGAGCATCATTTGTTCAAATTTCAAAGTAGATTTGAGCTTGTGTTCAAGTGATGAGAGTCAAAGAGGCTTTAACTTAAGTACACACACACACACACACACACACACACACACACACATATATATATATATATATATATATATATATATATATATATATATATATATATATATATATATATATATATATATATATATATATATATATATATATATATATATATACACACACACACACACACACTTGAAGTTTTGGAAAAGCGGAGAGGATTGAACTTAAGATCAAGCATCATGTCATGTGATCCAACAAAATAAAAATTGATATGATTCAAAACCTTGAGCTTAGGTTTGAGCCTCTTAGTTCTTTTGAATGCAAGAGCTAGGAGGCTTGAACTTAAGTTTGAGTGTCTTTTGTTCAAATTTCAAAGTAGATTTAAGCATGTGTTCAAGTGAGATTCAAAGAGGCTTTAACTTAAGTGTGAGCTTCTGTTCAATTCAGATTTAGAGAAGCTAGAACTTAAGTTTGGAAGTTGATTCAAGTTGGAGTATAAGTTTCTCTCTATTGAACTTGGAGTCAAAGAGGCTCAGACTTAATTTTGAGCCTTTATTCAACTTGGAGTTAAAGAGACTCAAACATAAACTGGAATCTCTATTCAGTGTTAAGTTTGAGCCTATGTTCAACTTGGAAGATGGAAATGAAAGTGGAACCTCTGTTCAACTTTGGATTTAGAAAAGCTTGAGCTCACGTTTGAATGTTGAGTAAGGTAAGTTCAAACTTATAAGGAAACCTCTATTCAACTTGAAATTAGTGAAGTTTGAACTTAAATTTGGGTGTTGATTCAAGTTGGAGTTTAAATTTAGTCTCTATTTAACTTAGAGTCTGAGAGGCTTGAACTTAAGTTTGAGCCACTATTCAACTTGCAGTCAAAGAGGCTCAAACTTAAACTAGAATCTCTATTGAACGTTAAGTTTGAGCTGTGTTCAACTTAGAGTCAAAGAGGCTTTAACTTAAGTGTGAGCCTCTATTCAACATGGAGTTACAGAAGCTAGAACTTAAGTTTGGGTGTCAATTCAAGTTAAAGTTTAAGTTTATGTATCCATTGAACTTGGAGTCAAAGATACTTGAACTTAAGTTTGAGCCGCTATTCAACTTTGAGTCAAAGAGGCTCAAACTTAAACTACATCACTATTTAACTTTAAGTTTGAGCCTCTGTTCAACTTAGATTCAAAGAGGCTTTAACTTAAGTGTGAGCCTCTATTCAATTTAGAGTTTGAGAAACTAGAACTTAAGTTTGGGTGCTGATTCAAGTTGGAGCTTAAGTTGCTGTCTCTATTGAACTTGGAGTTTGGGAGGCTTGAACTTACGTTTGAGCCACTATTCAACTTGGAGTAAAAGAGGCTCAAACTTCAACTGGAATCTATATTCAGGTTTAAGTTTGAGCATGTGTTCAATTTGGATTGACAGAGGCTTTAACTTTAGTGTGAGCCTCTATTCAATGGGGAGTTATAGTTTGGGTGTCCATTCAAGTTGGAGTTTAAGTTTGAATCTCTATTGAATTTGGAGTCAAACATGTTCGAACTTAAGTTTGAGCCTCTATTCAACTTGGAGTAAAAAAGACTCAAACTTAAACTGAAATCTCTATTGAATGTTAAGTTTAATTTGAGTAAAATAAGTTCAGACTTATAGTGAAACCTCTATTCAACTTGAAGTTACTAAAGCTAGAACTTAAGTTTGGGTGTCGATTAAAATTGGAATTTAAGTTTGATTCTCTATTGAACTTGGAGTCAGAGAGGCTCGAAATTAAATTTGAGCCACTATTAGACTTGGAGCCAAAGAGGGTCAAACTTAAACTAGAATCTCTATTCAACTTTAGCTAATTTTTGAGCCTGTGTTCAACTTAGCATCAAAGAGATCTCAATTTAAGTGTGAGCCTCTATTCAGTTTGGAGTTTGAGAAGCTAGAACTTAATTTTTGGTGTTGATTTAGGTTGGAGTTTCAGTTTGTGTCTCTATTGAGCTTCAAATCAGAGAGGCTCAAACTTAAGTTTGAGCCACTATTCAGCTTCCAAGCAAAGAGTGCTCAAACTTAAACTGGAATCTTTATTCAGCTTTAGGTTTGAGCCTATGTTCAACTTAGAGTCAAAGAGGCTTTAAGTTAAGTGTGGGCCTCTATTCAATTAGGAGCTAGAGAAGCTGGAACAGTTTGAGTCTCTATTTAACTTCAACTCGGAGAGGCTCGAACTTAAGTTTGAGCCACTATTCAACTTGGAGTCAAAGAGGCGCAAACTTAAATTGGAATCTCTATTAAGATTTAAGTTTGAGGATGTGTTGAACTTAGATTCAAAGAGGTTTTAACTTAAGTGTGAGCCTCTATTCAATTCAAAGTTAGAAAAGCTGGAACTTAAGTTTGCGTGTCGATTCAATTTGGAGTTTAAGTTTGAGTCTCTATTGAACTTGGAGTCGGAGAGGATGGAACTAAAGTTTCAGCCTCTATTCAACTTGGAGTAAAAGAGACTCAAACTTAAACTTGAAACTCTATTCAACGTTAACTTTCCTTTGAGTAAGATAAGTTCAAACTTATAGTGAAACCTCTATTCAACTTGAAGTCAGTGAAGCTGGAACTTAAGTTTGGGTGTTGATTCACATTGGAGTTTAAGTTTGAATCTCTATTGAACTTGGAGTCAGAGAGGCTTGAACTTAACTTTGAGCCACTATTTAACTTGGATTCAAAGAGCATCAAACTTAAACTCGTATCTCTATTCAACTTTAAGTTTGAGCCTCTGTTCAAGTTCAAGTCATAGAGGCCTTAACTTAAGTAAGAGCCTCTAATCAATTTGGAGTTAGAGAAGTAGGAACCTAATTTTGGATGTCGATTCACGTTGGACGTTAAGTTTGATTCTCTATTGAACTTTGAGTCATAGAGGCTCGAACTTAAGTTTGAGCCACTATTCAACTTGGAGTCAAAGAGGCTCAAACATAAAGTTGATTCACGTTGGAGTTTAAGTTTGAATCTCTATTGAACTTGGAGTCAGAGAAGCTTGAACTTAACTTTGAGCCACTATTTAACTTGGAGTCAAAGAGCATCAAACTTAAACTCGTATCTCTATTCAACTTTAAGTTTGAGCCTCTGTTCAACTAAGAGTCATATAGGCTTTAACTTAAGTAAGAGCCTCTATTCAATTTGGAGTTAGAGAAGTAGGAACTTAATTTTGGGTGTCGATTCACGTTGGACTTTAAGTTTGATTCTCTATTGAACTTCGAGTCATAGAGGCTCGAACTTCAATTTGAGCCACTATTCAACTTGGAGTCAAAGAGACTCAAACTTAAAGTTTAATGTCTATTCGGATTTAAGTTTGAGCCTATAGTCAACTTAGAGTAGAAGAGACTTTAACTTGAATTCGGTGAAGCTAGAACTTTAGTTTGGGTGTCGATTCAAGATGGAATTGAAATTTCAGTCTCTTTTGAACTTAGAGTTGGAGAGACTCGAACTTAATTGTGAGCCATTATTAAACTTGGTGTGAAAGAGGGTCAAGCTTAAACTGGAATCTCTATTCAACTTTAAGTTTGAACCTATGTTCAACTTAGTGATGAAGAGACTTTAACTTTAGTGTGAGCCTCTATTCAATTTGGAGTCTAAGATGTTGGAACTTAATTAGTTTGGTAGTTGATTTAAGTTGAAGTTTAAGTTTGAATGTCTATTGAACTTCAAGTCGGAGAGGCTCCAACTCAAGTTTGAGTCACTATTCAAATTGGAGTCAAAGAGGCCCAAACTTAAACTAAAATTTCTATTCAGATTAAAGTTTGAGTCTATGTTCAACTTTGAGTCAAAGACTCGTTAACTTAAGTGTGAGCCTCTATTCAATTCAGAGTTAGAGAAGCTAGAACTTAAGTTTGGGTATTGATTCAAGTTGGAATTTAAGTTTGAGTCTATATTGAAACTTCAAGTCGGAGAGGCTCAAATTTAAGTTTGAGCCACTATTCGCTTCGACTCAAGCTCAGACTTAAACTCAAATCTCTATTCAGCTTTAAGTTTCAGGCTTAGTTCAACTTAGAGTCAAAGAGGTTTTAACTTAAGTGTGAGCCTCCACTAAATTTAGAGTTAGAGAAGCTCAGAATTAAGTTCAAGTTGGAGTTTAAGTTTGAGTCTCTATTGAAATTGGAGTCGGAGAGTCTCGAGCTAAAATTTGAGCCTCTATTCAACTTGGAGTCAAAGAGGATCAAACTTAAACTAGAATCTCTATTCAAGGTTAAGTTTACGTTGAGTAAGATTAGTTCAAACTTATGGTGAAACCTCTATTCAACTTGAAGTTAGGGAAGCTGGAACTTAAGTTTGGGTGTCGATTCAAGTTGGAGTTTAAGTTTGAGTCTCTATTGAACTTGGAGTCGGAGAGACTCGAACTTAAGTTTGAGCCACTATTCAACTTCGAGTCAAATAGGCTCAAACTTAAACTAAATCTCTACTCAACTTTAAGTTTGAGCATGTGTTCAACTTAGAGTAAAATAGGCTTTAACTTAAGTGTGAGCCTCTATTTGATTCAACATTTGAGAAGGTGGAACTTAAGTTTGGGTGTCGATTCAAGTTGGAGCTTCAGTTTCAGTCTCTTTTGAACTTGGAGTCGGAGAGGCTTGAACTTATGTTTGAGCCACTATTCAACTTGGAGTCAAAGAGGCTCAAACTTAAACTGGAATCTATATTCAAGTTTAAGTTTGAGCATGTGTTCAATTTAGAGTGAAAGAGGTTTTAACTTAACTGTGAGCCTCTATTTAATGGGGAGTTAGAGAAACTAGAACTTAAGTTTGAATGTCCATTCAAGTTGGAGTTTAAGTTTGAATCTCTATTGAATTTGGAGTAGGACATGTTCGAGCTTAAGTTTGAGGCTCTATTCAACTTGAAGTAAAAAAGACTCGAACTAAAACTGAAATCTCTATTCAATGTCAAGTTTAAGTTGTGTAAGATAAGTTCAAACTTATAGTGAAACCGCTATTCAGCTTGAAGTTAGTGAACCTAGAAATTAAGTTTGGGTGTCGATTAAAGTTGGAATTTTAATTTGAGTCTCTATTGAACTTGGAGTCGGAGAGTTTGAGCCACTATTAAACTTGGAGTCTCTTTGGCGAGCCTTTTACCTATCCCTATTACGAAGCTTAAGAAGGAGTAAAGTGTCTAGATATGTATTTTTATCCTGATGACCTCATTAGTATGCAATCGTTGTATAAACTGACTTTCTATGTAGTTCAGAGGTCTCCTCAGACATTGGATAGAAGACGTGTAGAAATAATTTCTTACAGGAAGGGTATAGCTGATGAAGACAGAAAGATGGCGAATGGCCACATGATATGCCTATCCATTATGTACATATATGACCCAAAAATCACTGACCCAAAATAGGATGGTCATCGTACTAGAAGGATCACGAGGAGAAAATATATGAAAATATATGTTCACCGGGTTTATGGAGAAGCACAACACCCTATATTCTTACACAAGCATTATTTCACGTAGAAGGCTTTCACTAATTGATGTGTACATGCTCAACACAAGAATCACAAGAATGGCCATATTCGCCGCTAAAAATAGAAGTTGAATATTGTACACGCTGATTGAGGTAATGAAAACCATTTATGCTATGCTATCCCTGGCTCCCCATTAAAATAGTCAATATTCCATACGGATGTGAATTCATTCTTGTTAAACGAGTATGTCATATGTGACATACCAAGTTATGAGAAGCGTTCGAAGCTAAAAAACAGGCATTGGATGGGCTAAAAATCATTCCAATGCAATCACAAGAAAGCGAAGATCTTTTTTGTTTTCATTCCCTCCTAAGATAATATTTCTCATCATATTTTGAGAACTAGTAGGAAGGCTTTTTATAGTATGTTGGAGTGGTTTTTCATCCTTTTCAAAATCCATTGAGAAGATGTTTGTTATCTAATGTACTTGAATCTTACAATACTCTTTAATAAAATATATTCATACGTGTTTTTTTTTTGTTTTCACCGAGAAGATGTTTTCATTTGGTGGGGGGGGGGGGGGGGGATATCGTGCTTTATAAAGAGGATCATGTCGCATATCTCTACATCTCTTTAATAGATTTTTTAAAACATTTTTTTAATAAAGGAAGTTCGGCCATAGCCTATTCTGCCAGACTTTGATTAAAATGAAGAAGAAAAGTTACAAGTGAATGGGAGTAGTGCCCAAGGAACCCCCCAAATCTCACAATGCAGGGGACAAGTTCGGTAAGCTAGAGGGCATTACAAATGAGGTGGATGAATTTATCATCTCCCTCATGCGGGACCCATTTGGGTTTAAGCTTGTTGTCTTCGAGGAGATAAATACAGTGATGCCTTAACGGTGGAGATCTCTTATCTCGAGAGATTCTTTTACCTAGGGGAAACAAGAATTTCTCAATCGACCATTCCTTTGGAGTTTGGCCAAAATTGACAGCACATCGCTCCCTCCAAATCTTCCAAAGAGTCTCATCCCTGATGGCATTCGTCAACCTTGATGAGCAGCCAACCGCCTGTTGTATAACTATGGGTCAAAGTGGCCAAAGACATGGGTTTTGAGGGTCCAAAACCACTTGGAGAACCCCTTGGATTCTATTGGGAAACCCTTGGGAAAGTATCTCCAAGAGTGTGGTTTGAACCCTTGAGTTATTTGGATTTATTTGCTCCTAATTGAAGGGTTTTGACCCTTATGATTGATATTTCATAAGAGTATGGTATTTAACCCTTAGGGAGGCCTCCCAAGCCTTCAGACTTGTACACACAAGCTTGGGAGAAGTCCTTTTAAGAATCCATGTGAAGGCCATGTGATTTCCAAGGTTAGAAGGCCTTGGATTAGAATCCATGTGGAGAGGACACTTGGCAAGCTCTCCTCACATTTCCCCCCATGGCTTTGAGGTATATATATGGGTGGAGTTGGTTGGGTGGACACATGCTCTCTCTTAGGAGTGTGGTCTTGCTAGTCATTTAGTTGGTGGTTTTGCTGGGCAGTAGTTTATTGTTTTCACAACATTGATATCTAGAGCCATCTCTCTACGAACTGTTCTTGATGTTCGTGCAAGCTGCTAGCCTGCTACTCTGTACAGGCATATGATATGCAAGCATTAAAATACATCGCCTTGCATAGCATTAAAATACATCGCATGTGACCCTCCCTTATGAAGCGTGCTACCCAAGGAATCGGGCAGGCGGTACAGCCACCTATCGAATGTAGCTCTTGACCCGACAGTGGCCACGTGAACTAATGCATGCCCAAAGGAGTGGGCCACGTGAACTCCCTTAATGCACGCGCAGAGGAGTCACCCCCCTCCCTCATCGGCTCTGGTCAGGTTCACCCGGCATGGACAGTGGCTCGTCCATTCGTCAACCTTGATGAGCAGCCAACCGCCTGTTGTATAACTATGGGTCAAAGTGGCCAAAGACATGGGTTTTGAGGGTCCAAAACCACTTGGAGAACCCCTTGGATTCTATTGGGAAACCCTTGGGAAAGTATCTCCAAGAGTGTGGTTTGAACCCTTGAGTGATTTGGATTTATTTGCTCCTAATTGAAGGGTTTTGACCCTTATGATTGATATTTCCTAAGAGTATGGTATTTAACCCTTAGGGAGGCCTCCCAAGCCTTCAGACTTGTACACACAAGCTTGGGAGAAGTCCTTTTAAGAATCCATGTGAAGGCCATGTGATTTCCAAGGTTAGAAGGCCTTGGATTAGAATCCATGTGGAGAGGACACTTGGCAAGCTCTCCTCACATTTCCCCCCTTGGCTTTGAGGTATATATATGGGTGGAGTTGGTTGGGAGAAGTCCTTTTAAGAATCCATGTGAAGGCCATGTGATTTCCAAGGTTAGAAGGCCTTGGATTAGAATCCATGTGGAGAGGACACTTGGCAAGCTCTCCTCACATTTCCCCCCTTGGCTTTGAGGTATATATATGGGTGGAGTTGGTTGGGTGGACACGTGCTCTCTCTTAGGAGTGTGGTCTTGCTAGTCATTTAGTTGGTGGTTTTGCTGGGCAGTAGTTTATTGTTTTCACAACATTGATATCTAGAGCCATCTCTCTACGAACTGTTTTTGATGTTCGTGTTTTGCTGGGCAGTAGTTTATTGTTTTCACAACATTGATATCTAGAGCCATCTCTCTACGAACTGTTCTTGATGTTCGTGCGAGCTGCTAGCCTGCTACTCTGTACAGGCATATGATATGCAAGCATTAAAATACATCGCCTTGCATAGCATTAAAATACATCGCATGTGACCCTCCCTTATGAAGTGTGCTACCCAACGAATCGGGCAGGCGGTACAGCCACATATCGAATGTAGCTCTTGACCCGACAGTGGTCACGTGAACTAATGCACGCCCAAAGGAGTGGGCCACGTGAACTCCCTTAATGCACGCGCTCAGGAGTCACCCCCCCCCCCCCTCATCGGCTAATTTCACCCGGCATGGACAGTGGCTCGTCCATGTTTGAGAAGGGAAGGAGCGCCCTCAGGTTCACCCGACGTCGATGAACATCGCCTTCATTCTCTTCTATATGAAGACCTTCAAAGAAAGAATGACTACGCATATGGGATTGACCTGCGCTCTCTTCACTCTGGACAGAAGACAAACACATGCCCATGAGTTTTTCTCTCGTTCGAGTGGAGATGGGAGAATCGGGAGCACCTCTACTTATGATACTTTTTTAAGGTGCATTACTTTCTATGTGGGTGCATTACTTACATAGGTATACACACGTATAAGTTTTCCTCTTTCTTGTTTATTTAAATTGTTCTCTTTACATAAAATACATGTATGAGATATATAAGTAAAAGCATGAATGGATTTTTATGAGTAAAGAGAACACAAAAATTAGAGGGGAGTAATATATTTGTTATCGTAAGTGTAGAAGACTTGCGATATACATAGAATAGTGCATGGAACCCATCCTTGTGACAAGAATTAAGGGACTCTATGTATATATTAATGATAGTATGCATTTTGGCATCATTTAAAGTTAGTAAGATTAAATGTTTAATCGGGCATACAAGTAAGTATGTTAACGCCAAAGGAAGGACATTGGACATCAATCAAGAAAGATGATCCCAATTTTGCAACTTCAATTTCGAAGTATTTCAATAGACAAGCCTCGTCATGCAATGGATCAAGGGATGGACGAAGCTATGATGGAGGTAAGTGTAACTTCCAATTTGTTCATCTTTATTTTCTTTGTTTTCCATGCTAATGGAATGCATGAAAGAATGCATTTCAAATAAAGTAAGTGAAGTCCTCATGCACATTGAATGGTGCCTGGAATGAATCATTTAACTATTGCATTGAAGACATAACTGAAAATAAAAAGGATTTAGATTAGCATGGAATGGAAAGATGATGAGATATTGAGTATATCAAGTTCATCTAGAGCATGGCATGAATGGATATTTTAAGCATCCTTGCATTAAATGGAATTCTAAGTATGAATTCCATGCATGCTTTAAGGAGGGGTTCAATTTTCGGACCTTATGCATGCTAAACATCTTCAAGAAACGATGTAAATGTTTTTGTCATACACTGTGATGCATAAATTGAATCTCATATGCATGGGTTAATGGGACATGAGAGAGAAATTAAGTTCTCTAAGTTTAAGGTTAAAAGGAAATGACTTCTAATTTAGAAGTCAAAAGCATAAAAGTTTAATGGAATATTGAGGATATGTGACTCAATAGCCATTATCCTTTATGCTTTTTATATGTTGGCTCAATTCAAAAGCCAACAAAATTTAACTTAGGAAGAGGAACTTTAAACTTCGAGTCCTACTTATGGACCCCCAAGTTCCATAAAACCCATGGCATGCCTGATCAGCAAGTCCAATCACTTAAAGCTTCAAAACCAACAAGTTTCTCTTCTTATTAAACCATAAATGGTAGTAATAAGAACTTGGATAGAAAAATCCAAAGGAGAAACTAGAAGTTTATATGAGACCCTACACTCATGGGGTAATTTTTTCATTTATAAACAATGTTAAGAAGTTAAGAGGAACTTCAACATCTGATCATTGAGGACAATGATCACACTAAAAGGGGGAAGAGAATGTCCTCAAATGATATCTTAGGGAAAAAATGGTTGAACCATTTTACCCTTTTACGCATTCATTTCTTCCCCAATAAGCTTCTTCCTTCATTGACAAGAGGTAGGATCCATTTGGAGCTTTGACAAAATTGCTTCAAGAGTGAAGAATTGTAACTCATTAAGCATATCTAGAGAAGAGGAAGATTAAGGGGTTGAAAGAAACCCTTAAGAAGTCTACTCCAAAGTGTGCTCTATGAGTAAGAAACAATTTATCAAGATGGTTAACAAGGTAACCATTTAGCAAAGCTTATGATTGACTATATCCTTTGATACAGATGCCTACTTATGTCAATAGATGATATCTAGTATGAGAATACTAGCTCTATTATCAAATGACATAAACAAAGACGATTTTGATTGCATCTAATCAAGGAAATAGTTTAATGAAAGCTCAAAGTCTTTTCAAAGAACAAATCAAGACTCTGTAAAAATGTAACTTGCAAAAATTTTGATTATATTTGATAAGACTAAAACGAATGGAGTTTAATCCTTGAGTAAGAGCTAAAGTTGTCTACACTAAGGTGGGATTGTAAATCGGATGGTATGGGACATCTAGGTTTACAATGTCACTTAAGTGGATTCAGTGGTATGGGACACTAAACTTAAGGATACTGGAAGCTTAAACTCAAGGATATTCGAGAGCTTTTTCAATCAAGGATTTAGCATAAATGAACCTCCCATTTGGATAGGAAATTAAAAGAACAATTTCCTCCAGTTTTCGAGGACAAAAACTCTTTAAAGGGGGGAAGAAAGGTATCATCAATATGATACTTCTAAGCAAAAGATATTCCTTAACTCTTTCATGAAAGTTAAGGAGTACATTGGATGCCCAAGTACCTAAGTGTGTTTGAGTTAAATCTCAAACAAAATAAGAACCAAATAGGTAAGAAGGGAATCCATTAAAGAATTCCAATTTGGTAGGTAAATTAAGGTAAGCTAGCCAAAGATTTGAAGCATAATCAGAGTAGGGCTTTTTGAGAATGGATAAAGATGGATCCAAAGTTTGGATCGATAAGCATGACAACTTGCTTAAGTCAAAAGGGGTGACATATAATCGTTGATCACTAAAAGGAGAATAGTTAATGCTTTGAAGAATATCAATATGATGTTGAAAACTTAAGCAAGAATATCAACTCATGAAGGTATGAGTTGAAGATCCCAAGAAAATCCCATGGGCAAATATCATTGAAAAAGGGATCTAAACGAGAAAAGACTTGATCTTATCTCCTATTAATTAGCTAGAGGAATTTTGAGAAAGCCAAGTGACCTAACTTGGTCAATTATATCAAACCTTTTATGGTTGGATAATCTAAGAGGCCTCCATTGGTCAAAAAGATCAAACTCTTTTATAGTTCGATACCAAGTAAAGTTCAAAGGTCAACCTAAATAGACCTTTGAATTAATTGACACTAGAAACCTTAGTCTTTGCTCTCATGAAAGTGATGCCAAGGAGTTCCAAGATGGAATTCATGATCATGGTAAATGATCAAAGAGCATTAAAGAGATAAGGGAAAAGAAGGTGGAAACACTGAGGGTGTAGTTCTACGGATTGGAGAAAGAACTCACTGGTATGGGACAGTGAGAACTAACTCCCATTGAGATTTTTCTCTGATGGCCAGAGAGAAAATAGGCTCAAGATCCGATAGGAAACATCATGATAAGCCTTAAAGATAAGACCATTTAGATTAAGGTCTTAGGTTCATTATGAGGTGTAGAAATGTACCTCCTTGAACCAATTTAATACACCTAGTTGTATGAACAAAAGGGTAAGTAGAATGAACATGACATTTACCCTAGAAAAGGCTATCCTTTATCCTCTTAAGCAGATGCATTTTTCATAAAATGCATAGCCAAATTTTATGTGGAACAATAAATTTGGATAAGTAAGAGGGTAAAGAAATTTGGGAGTTAAACTCCAAAGGTAAGCCAAGCCTATTCAAGTAAAATAGCCTTGAATGAAAGAATGATCTGTAAAAGATCTTTGGTGAGAATAAGTGATTCAAGAACGTTCCTAGCAAGATCTGGGATATGATGCCTAGAAACAGGTATCTTTCTTGCAAGACCTTGAAACTTGAATCATCTAAACTCCATCCAATAGAAAATCTAGAGGGTATCTTGATGGCTTGATAAAGTATTGTTCCTCAATTTCCAGGATTTGGAGGAATTGATTTATTAAGATTTGTTTCTCTTTGCAAAGCTTTGATGACCTTTGAGGTTAGTATACATAACTATCTAAACCACAGTTGGTTCAAGATAGTTAGTACTGATTCTCATTAGAAGGATATGCTACGCTAAGACGAACAAATAGGGTAGAAACCTAGGAGAATGGTCTACCAAATAGAACCAATTCCTAAAGTCATCTTTGGATCTAAGTCTTGAATGTTAAAACTTCCGAAGGGATTAAACTCTATTCTAAGAATTAATCCAAGGAAAATCGAACATGACGAAGATAGGGATCCACTTGTAGACATGAACTCGTAGATTGGGTATATTATCATTCGGAATACTTGAGCTTTATGTTTCAAGAAGACCTGGATGATTGAAATAAGTCCACCTAAGTTGCAAAGAAAGGAGAAGAAAGTATTTCTCCTCATTTTATTGAGCATATTTAGGCAGGGACTCAATAGACTTGCTTTGCTAAGTTCACATCTTTAGCTAAGTCCTATCAAATACAAATAAAGTATATTTGTATTTGAAAAGGACTAAAAAAGAATAAGTTAAGTTCAAAATATCTGAAGATTCCTCTCCTTTCTGTTGTAAGTGGAAGACAAATCTAGTTTCTGGTCCTTTCAAGATAGAGATAGGATCTCTATCTTAGACTCCTAAAATTATAAATTTCTAGGGAAGTACAAAGTGTACTGAAATGTATTATTTTATGGAGCTCACGGTTTGTGAAAATGCCAAAAGAAAAAGACCACCAAAGAAATCCACCCATCTCACTAGTGCATAGGTACAAGTTATGCATGTACATTCGAGGGACTAAGAGAAAGTGATTTGGGCAAGGATTTTGATTCATTTATTTTCAGAATAAGGTAGAGATTAGCCCTTATCTGATTACTGGAAATGAATCTTAAGAGACAGATGACCATGCTCAAAGTATAGATCATGGTGCACGGGGGAATACTCCACATAATATACCTGAACACATTTTCGAGGACGAAAATGTAAAAGGGGGGAAGAATGTTGTATATCTATGGGTCAAAGTGGCCAAAGACATGGGTTTTGAGGGTCCAAAACCACTTGGAGAACCCTTGGATTCTATTGGGAAACCCTTGGGAAAGTATCTCCAAGAGTGTGGTTTGAACCCTTGAGTTATTTGGATTTATTTGCTCCCAATTGAAGGGTTTTGACCTTTAGGATTGATATTTCCTAAGAGTATGGTATTTAACCCTTAGGGAGGCCTCTCAAGCCTTGAGAATTGTACGTACAAGCTTGGGAGAAGTCCTTTTAAGAATCCATGTGAAGGCCATGTGATTTCCAAGGTTAGAAGGCCTTGGATTAGAATCCATGTGGAGAGGACACTTGGCAAGCTCTCCTCACATTTCCCCCCTTGGCTTTGAGGTATATATATGGGTGGAGTTGGTTGGGTGGACACGTGCTCTCTCTTAGGAGTGTGGTCTTGCTAGTCATTTAGTTGGTGGTTTTGCTAGGTAGTCGTTTATTGTTTTCACAACACCGCCTCACCCAACAGATTAAAGTTTTACCAACTTCGAGCCATTATGCGCTTCAAGATAATTCAATAACATAGGTACGTCTTTATTGGACGATTCTTTGTGTATATGTGTGTGTTTTTTTGGCATAAAACAACCAAAAGGAGTTAAGTGTAACAATTTATCCCATTCAGCATGAGTGATGGAAAAATGTAGACGCTCTATGTGCAGCGCCTACCAATGTGAGTGATTTTCTACCTATGTTAGCAGAACATACCAATAAAGCACAGGAATCTTGTGGGAAGAATGAGAACAAGAAAAAACATGATAATAAAAAAAATGAGAACAAGAATAACATGATGATCCGAAAATCCAAAGATTTTATTTTTATTTACAAGATTAGTGATCTATTCTTTATCTTTTGAGAACATTTAATGAACTAGGGCTCTTTCAAAGGTGTATATCAGTAACTTGGAGAAGTATAATGGGTTACTTATTAGCTTTCCACACCTATGCTAGAACCACTACTCTCCATTGTTAAGGTTTTTGTTAATGCTTCTGGAAGAGGAGGTACATTTTAAGGCATCATCAAGATGTATGTAATATTTCATTTTGAGCTAACAGAAAAGCGAAAGTCTCTTTTGATAATTCAAAAACGATTTAAAAATCAAATTTCAATACGTATACGATTGCTATAGAAGGGTGTCCATTCTTTAAAGGACATTATAAAGAAGAAATATCACGAGAGGAAGGGTACTATTAAATATACCTAGAAGAAGAAAAGATAGGGTCCTACAGAAGAGATATATAAATGTGCGAATATTAGATAGTATTTTTTCTTGCCATATCAGGAGGACGGACAGACAGATAGTTCTTGAATGCTTCTATTCTAACCTTAATTTACAATGACAGGAAGTTACTCAAATCATAAGAACAATCTCTTTTGTTGCTACTATTAGTTTAGAAAGAAATAAATTTGATGTATTCCATGTTCCTATACCAAAATTAATTTTCTCATGTTATCTATGTTGCATTGTTGAAATGCACTTTAACACAGACTTTGGAAGGGATTTGGATGGAGCAAGAGTACACGCTATATAAAAAAGACTGCACCAACACAAACAATACTCGTCGAGAGCTCTCCATGATGAAGAAGAGCCTGTGGTCTTGAGCCACTGCCAAAAAAGTATATGTATTTGAGCCCAATGTTTTTGTGGAGTAAGCTCATGAAAATAGAATATGCAGGTTGAAAATGGTTTTTTATGGATGGAAGAAAGCACGATGTGCTTGATATGAAAAGATACATCCTTACTTGCTATCACACGTATTTAAGATTAATACATTAGAAATTCTTTAAACGTTAAGCATGTAGATGATGTACTGCTGTTGTGTTGTGTATGTTGATGATATGCTTCTCATAGTCTTAACAAAAAGCATATTTTTAATCTAAGGTTGATCTACTTGCCTCTCTGAAATATCAAATTCATGGCTTTGGATCATTATTTGCTTATTTAGTTTATGCAAAGTGTTGTAAGAATAGCTTTGTGTAAAACAAAATACATTGACACATTATTGTAGATTTTTTTGGGTTGAAGATTGAAAACGTATTGGCACTCTCGTGGAGGTAGCTTAACCCCATTGAGTTTTCATAATAGAGGCGATGCATTTGATGTTGATTTATAAGGATAATGATCTAGAAAAATGGTTTCCTTGATTCGGTAAGATCATCACAATTATTGTTCTATCAATTACTTGAAATATTTTGAAGAATTGGTTACTAACAAAGATATACCATCGGTGATTCTTGAGGTTAGCCTCATTATTTATCCAAGATATGAACCAAGGTTTTTTAAAGATGGTAAGTAATGTTCCTCTTCCCAAAGAAACTAAGAACTTGAAATCATCTACCATGTACTTCCAATTCCTAATGACATGGTCTACCATGTCCAAGGGAGGAACAAGGAATGGTTCCATGAAATTTGAAAGGTGTGTCCAATATAAGTGAAAATCAGGTGGATCAAAATAACAATCCTCTCTAGTAGATCATGAACTTTTAAATTGTGATCATTACCTATCTATATAATACCTGAAAATTATGCTAAAAAGTTCATGATCATTACCTATCTATAGAATACCTGAAAATTATGCTTCAAGAGAAGTTGATTGATTCGTATAAGTTGATTTGAGAAGGGATTATAATTGCTGTATTACCACACTAAGGAAGGGCGTAATCCTTATTTGATTATGGAGATGAATTTAAAGAGAGTAATGACCATGACTAGAGTACGGTTCATGGTGTATAGGAGAATACTCTACATAGTATATTTCAACACATTCTTTAGGATAAAAATGTTTTAAAGGGCGAGAATGTCGTATAAAACATGGGTTGAAAACCAAGTACCATCTTGGGCTGTACATGAGAGCAAGAGCCTCAGTTGATTAGTAAACATTCTTCCACCCATGTGATGGACCTTATGAAAGTGCCCACACCTTATGGGAAGATATGTACTCTCCCTCGCACTCTTGTGGTATTGTAAGCTACCTTGATGCCAGTTTTGGCTAGGTAGTTTAGTGTGGAATCGGGAGGGAGTCACGCTCCCCCTACCCTGATAGGCACTGCACTACGAAACCCAAAACCTGTGGATCCCCAAAAACCCCAAAAAATTTGGATGAATTTATTAATTTAGCTTTCAATTGAAAGTAGGAGGTAAATACAAGAGATTTACAAAAATAGTGACTACTTCTTCCTCCCTTTCATGTGATATATACAACAGAGTTGAAGAGAGTTACAAAAATACTAACTAGTTCTTCCTGCCCTTCATGTTAGCTTTTCCTCCCTTTCATGTGAGACCTATTTTCTTTTAAGCTTTTTGTTCTAGAAAACAAACACTCTCCGATTTTTAAAAGAGGGGGATGCTCTTATAGTTCTTATTAATTTTTGTATCAAGGTAGTCCATGGATTTTTCTATGGACCATCCTTTGGGAGACCCACCAAAACTGAGTATCTATCCTTCCTTCCAACTTTTTGAGAGGGATTCACATCTTATCGCATCCCACGGAATAAATGAGCAATGAAAAGCCTTCCGAGGCAAAGCTTGCTTCCCAATTGATCGAATTATCCACCATAAGGATTCTTCAAGCACTTTTACAAAGAGTGGTACTCCTCAAGCACAAGAAAAAAAGGGTGTCCGATGTCTTTTCTCCCACTACAAGATTTGTTGAAGCAATGAAGGAACCAGAGATTTTGTTGGTCCTAGCGTTGGTTTAGATCCCATGGTAGTGAAATCATATCCTATAGGAACATGATAATCATCCTATTAAAAGCTTGATGCGTTAAGAATCATGAGATCAAATAGGAAAAAAAATCAATTATTCAGTAAGAGGATTTATTTATTTTTTGATGCTTTGAGCTCAATCTTAAAACAATAATATCGATCATAAAGAAGATGAAAATTTTAATTTGGCTTAATAAACTATAATGAGACATATACTGTACCAATCTTGAAATACTTAATATTGAGAATGGAAACAGCATATGAGTTTCTCTCGATGGATATGTTAAGCTATAGAAAGTAGGACTTAAGGCCAATTTATAATCAAATATTAGAGCTGAACCACTTTAGTTCATTGGTGAAGTGAAATTGCATTATTAGTGTATAAAAGATTTTCTACAAAGCACTTGACGTTATTTTTTTCAAAGAGGCAGTTCGATCAAATCCTACTCTCCCTTGCTTGATTTGATAGAAAGAAGGAATGTTCAAGCGAATGGATAGAATACCCATGGGACTCCCCATATCCCACAGAGAGTAGGTAGACTCCTCGAAGGCAACACTTGGAAAAGACAGGCTAAAAGAAACTTGTTTACTAGTTTGATTTACATGAAGGCAATAAACTGGCCTAAGGTCCAGAACTATCCTACCGTAGGAAGGGGTTGAGCTCTTAACCCCCCCCCCCCCCCCCCCCCCCCAAACAGGTGAAAGGCAACTCATGTTAAGATAAAAAATCCCACATCTAATATCTAGAACACTTACACTAATCTTTTTAATATCTATAGCACTTCCACTTATCTTTCTAATGGTCTCGCGCATGGTGATGACTTATTTTTTTAAAGAGGAAGCTTGGCCAAAGTGGTGATGAACTCTCTTATCTGTGGTGATATCTCTGTAATCCCCACAAAACTCAAAGCTGCGGACAAAGTTATTATGTTGTTTACAACATAGCTTTCAATTGAAAACAGGAGATAAATAAAAAAGAGTTGAAGAGAGTTACAAAAATGCTAACTAGTTTTTACTCCCCTTCATGTGAGAGGTATTTCCTTTTAAGGTTTTTGTTCTAGAAAATAAACATTCTCGGATGTTTAAAGAGGGGAATGCTATTAAAGTTCTTATTTCTTCTATCAGGGAAGTCCATGGATTTTGCTATGGACCATCCATTGGCAGGCTCATCAACATTGATTATGTATTTTTCCTTCGAAATTTTGGAGAGGGCTTCGCTTCTTATCGCATTCCATGGAGTTTATGAGTAGTCAATAGCCTTCCCAGGCAAAGCTTGCTTCCCACTTGATTCAGTCACCTACCATGAGGCCGATTCATCAAGCTCTTTTCCAAACAGTGGTAGTCCTCAAGCATAAGAACAAAGGGTATCCGATGTAATCTATCCCACTAAAAGATCTTTTGCGGCGTAGAGGGAACCATAGTCCTCAAGCATAAGAACAAAGGGTATCCGATGTCTTCTATCCCACTACAAGATCCTTTGCAGCATAGAGGGAACCAGAGATTTTTCTATGGTTCTTAAAGTTTAGAATTCTTCTATCAAGGCAGTCCATGGATTTTTCTATGGACCATCCATTGGGAGACCCACCAAAATTGATTGTCTATTTTCCTTCCAATTTTTTGAGAGAGCTTCACTTCTTATCACATTCCATGGAGTTGATGCGCAGTCAATAGCCTTCCCACGCAAAACTTGCTTCCCTATTAATTCAATGATCCTCCACCAAGATTCTTCAAGGACTTTTCCAAATAGTCCCAGTTCGCTCGCCTAGTGGTTGGGCCTCTCAGCTCTTGAGGCGGGGGCGAGGGTTCAATCCCTAGTAGCAACATGTAAAGGACATGTAATCTGGAAAGATGTTGCATTGTGGTTGAGTACCACCGATTGTCTATCCCTACGGTAGTGTTGACTGCCGTTTAACCGAGTCTTGTAAAACCCTGTTCATGTGGGATAAAGGGGGTCCCATGGGTACTATGCCCTTCCTTGTACACTTGCAATTTCAAAGTTAAAGTCCTGGGGAGTAGGCCTCGGCCGAACCTCCATTTAAAAAAAAAAGGGACTTTTCCAAACAGTGGTAATCCTCAAGCACAAGAAAAAAGCAGTCTCCGATGTCTTCTCTCCCACTACAGGGTCCTTTGTAGCTTAGAGGGAACTAGAGATTTTACTGGTCCTAGCACTGGTCTAGATCCCACGGTGCAGAATCATATAGCATAAGAATATGATAATCAACCGATTAGAAACTTGATGCGTTGAGAATCATGAAACTCAAACCAGAAAGAAAATCAATTATGCAATAAGAGGATTTTTTTTTATTTCTTTGAGCTCAATATTAAAATAATATTATTGATCATAAAGAAATCGAAAACTTGAATTTGACTTTAGAAAAGACGAATCTCACACCATTATTTGAAATTATCATGTAGCAAAACATGAAATACTTTATATTGAGAATGGAAACAGCATATGAGTTTGTCCTGATGGAAGGGTCAAGTTATAGCAATCAGGACTCAAGGCCAATTTAAAATTGAATATTAGAGCTGACGCATTTTATTTCATCAGTGACGTGAAATTGCATTATTTGTGTATAAAGGAACAAACACTTGGAGTCTCCGTTCTTCCATTACAGAAAATAAATGGATAATGTTCTGCGAGCTATAACTTCTATCTTTAAATCACGTTCAATGTTCGTTTATCAAATGTTTGAGGTGAATGGAGCACATAGAGATCGAGTATGTTTGTACAGATCTTACAAATTGATGAGATTATGATCTGAGCTAAATTCTGAATATCTATTTCTCACCATTCGTGTAAATCATCTCCATCACCCCGTGCTTTATCTACTTTACTGCTTCTCCTTCACCGTCATCATAGGGTTATGTGAGAACCTCTTCAAAGCTTTAAAGAATTCGATTGAGAGCCCACATGGAGGAAAACTCCATGAATGTTCCAAGATTGTAAGGATTACATTCCTCGAGATGCAAAGGTCTCTTAAATATTTTTCCCTTCTGTGTTTGAAAGAGACGATGGTTCTAAGAAATGTTCTTTTCGCCTCAATATGTGCATTATCGCCTCCTGTTTTGCGACTCCTCGCGGTTTTGTTTCACAATCTACGGGAATCCTTCTAGAATTTGTTTTTTGTTTTTTTTTGCTTTTTATTAAATATCTTTTGCACTTTTCAAGGCTATTTCAAATCTGTATCGCCACCATGATAGCAGAAAGAGCTTCTGGAAATACCACCAATATCCAAGACGAACAGACAATCAGCGGTACGTAGCATCACGTGGAGCTTGTCCGTCTTGCAAGGAGCATATATGAATTTATATATTATGTAGAATCAGTGGTTTATGATTGTACCTTTTTCTGCTTAGATATTGCTTAGATAACATCACGTGGATTTCCACATCGCTGTCTTAACATATCTAGAAAAGAAATGTACGAGTGCATATGAGTGGTTGGCTATGAGACACAACAGTGCTGCATATGTGATGCATTCATGCATATGTGATGCATTCATGCATATGTGATGCATTCATAGAGAGAAGATCTTAACGGAGCTCACACACACACACTCATGAAAGCGAGCTAAAAGCTTGACTATACCGTATGTACACCCATTTTCATATCTTCATCGGTACTACTCTAACTTCCTGTTTTTGCATGCACTTTGCGTGGATTCCAGTTGGCTGATATTAATCTTTTCACGAGTGTGTATCTCAGTGATTCAGTTTATCTAAGTCGCAAGAATGGTCGATAAAAAAGATTTTTGAGATCTACTCTTTCTGGTCGCTTTAATTAATTAGAGAGTACAATGAAGAATGAGCATAGCACCCGCGGGACCTGCCAAATCTCGCGAAACAAAAGGGTGTCCACGCAAAGCAATTTGAACACCTAACAATTACTAAGAAGCCCAAAGATTTGGTTAAGGTAGAAACTGGAAGAGGCATTTATAAAGCCCCAAGATGGAGATCTCATTAACAGAAATACTCTGAAGGATATTGGTTTGAATTGAACAACTCTCTCACAACGAGCATGAATCTTGCCACTCGCAACATTGTGCACCGACAATGTGTGAAACAACAACGCTCTCGAAAGTGGGCACGTTTATCATCCCATCATATCATGATGAAGAATGTCATCAGTACAACCAAGGTGATGTGAATCCACGTCCCTCTTGCCCCAAGGGGATTTGGACCCTTCTCCCCCTCAAGAGAGAAAGCGAATCACCCACTAAGCTAGCGACCTGGATTGAATGGTTGTTTAGCAGTTGTAGATAATTTATTCATCAAGATGATGGTGGAATAGAACTGAAAAAAAAAAAAAACTATGGCATTGAGAACATCGATTACATCCATCATGGAAGCTTCCTCTCTGTGTGCGTGTGTGTGAGAGAGAGAGATAGAGATCCCCTTTTGTGCCCTTTTTGTAGAGTAATTTCTGTTAGATTGGCACAACAATGTTATCCTCTCTGATTGTAGTAGACAGTGGAGAATTTCAAGATACTGTACTCTTGAGAGTAACGAATATGTGATCTCCTTAAACATTGTCTATGGAGTTCTGTTTTGAGTTCATAATGGACACCCCTCAAAGAAAGAGGAAGAAAGAGAAAACAGTT